>CM041001.1:10050852-10116071 GCA_022985145.1 Pangasius djambal | reverse complement strand
CGTACTTGTATTTGCGTAGACTGCTCGCCATTTGGGATTGTAAAGGAACAAGTCATCTCATGTGAAGTAATAAAGTCTTAAGTAGTTGCAATGTATCACATTTTCGGTCAAGGCGCCTTAATAAATGGAATAAGTAAAATTTTGTGCAGAGCTCACCAAACTTGCGACCTACTCCATTGCCTGCTCACTAGCGCCCCCTAAATAACTAATTTCTAACACTCCACTAATTCCTATAACTCCAAAATTATTTTTAATTAATGTTTTATAACCCGAACTATAGTTAACAGAATATTGCAGGATGTATTTTCTATGACATCCAAACACATCTTCAAAAATTATTTATAAGTTTATAAGTCAATTATTATAAGTTTTGTGAATGAGTATAAGTAGGTGGTACTGTTTTTTTTTTTTTTTTTTAACAGCAGTACCTCCAGCCACATGACCAAAAGTAAGAATCATATTGGTTACCACTTTTCTTCACAGTGCGATGTAAAAACGACTGGAATGCCTCTCCATAACATTAATCAGTCACACTGAGAACATGTGAATATTTGTGTCGATCTGAACAAACACATTAACAGCCTGAGAGCAAAAAACAGCCTCAGCTTTCAATCTCAACTATTAAATTGACAGCCTTTCACTTGTGCAAATACTTTAACAATTCACAAATGACATGAACAATCTTTCGTACTTCAGTCTTATACAGTTAACACTGACATCTGAGGTAAAATTCTTTTTCAAAATTGACCATCACAATCAATTATACTTCCGTATCAGACAGAAAATAATCACAACAAATCTCACCAAAGCCATAAGACTCCTCCAACAAAATACATAACAAGGAATTTTACTTCCTGTTCTATTCAATTTTCACTCTCGAACCTCAAAGCAGCTTCCAGGAACCTTCATGAAAAAAAACTGTATCCAAATGCCAATATTCAAAATGTCTGCTTTTATGTCATAGAAAGCACTTCAAAATCAAACACTTTAAAATCAGCATAAAGGTAAATTTTCTGTTTATTTTTTTCCTGTTTATTTCTGTTTTCTTTTTTTTTTTTTTTTTTAAAAAAAACCAAACCCTTAAAAAATTACTTTTCACAAAACTAACCAGCAGAAAATGTGAGTAAAATAAAAAAATTGTGTGTGTGTGTGTGTGTGTGTGTGTGTGTGTGTGTGGTTGGGGGGTGGGCGGGTGGGGGCTCTGATGTGTTAAAAATACATAAGTACATAAAATACATAAAAATAAAAGTGCTGCCACTAAACTGGCAGACAGATGTGTTGGTAATTTGGTACCACTTTTTCACTAATTTTAACACATCAGAGCCCCTGCCACACACACACACATACACACAGTGAATAAGATGTGTATGTCTTGTCTGCAGCATCGTAGGATGCAGAAAACAGGATTTAAACAGAAGTTAAAATCACTTTAAATTCCAACAATAACATTGATTAAATAACAAGCACATGTAGACATCCAACAAACAGGGACCTATAACTCCAAAATTATTTTTAATTAATGTTTTATAACCCGAACTATAGTTAACAGAATATTGCAGGATGTATTTTCTATGACATCCAAACACATCTTCAAAAATTATTTATAAGTTTATAAGTCAATTATTATAAGTTTTGTGAATGAGTATAAGTAGGTGGTACTGTTTTTTTTTTTTAACAGCAGTACCTCCAGCCACATGACCAAAAGTAAGAATCATATTGGTTACCACTTTTCTTCACAGTGCAATGTAAAAACGACTGGAATGCCTCTCCATAACATTAATCAGTCACACTGAGAACATGTGAATATTTGTGTCGATCTGAACAAACACATTAACAGCCTTTAATTCAAAGTACAATGTTTCTCACATCAAATTTTCGTGACAAACATTCAAGTCGACGTGAACATGCCATTACACTGAAAAACCTACCTATTGATATTACCTTGGCTCATTCAAAATGTGCTCCAATGTTTCATCATGTACATCCTTATGCAAAGACTCGTCAAATGCGTGCTCCAGCTGCCGCATCTCAGTGATGATGATGCATTCATCATGATGTTCATCTCACCTTTCTTCTGAAGTGATGGAGAAAAGACATCACAGAGCTTAACTGGACTCCATAAGAAAAAATGCAACAGCACATAATTTACCATTTATAATTTTACCATAGAAGCTAACACACAACAACCAGCATTTATATTTAATAAAAAAAAAACACACATTCAGCAACCTCTATCTGACTTTTAGCAATTCCCTGCCTCTGCAGTCTGAAAAACATGATGCCGTTGTATGTTGAACACCACAACACAACTGTTCTTCTCTGCCTCCTGTAACAATGCTGTCAAGTATTTGTAAACATCTCCTCCCTCCATAAATTCTGACACCTCCTGGAGGTATCCTTCCACCTCTACTCTCCACTTCTCTTTGATTTTTTCTCCATTCTCACAATCAACAACAAAACAAAACACCTCTGAAAAACAACAAAAATTCTTACATTTATTATCATCTTACATTGTCACATTCTATTACATATTTAGAACAAACACTCCCATCACAGAACATTATCTATGTAAAGGATAACATACAATTAGCCGGTTCTTATTGCAAAATAAACCCCAAAAGCATAATCAGGACCCCGACATGACATAAAGGGTTCATGTATCACCCTAAAGGGGTTTATTTTACGATAACAACCACATGACTGTACATTATCCTGTTTATTACATGATTACTTGCCATTATAAGTAAATAATTGGACACAAAATATTAATTTGAAATATTTTATTACCTCAAGATGACTCGCAATACCCGGATAAACAGTCTAATATCAGTTGTAGCGGTTGTTATCGGGGATAACAGAATGATAGACATTGCGACAGACCAATCAAAATCTAGTATTCTTGGGAGACATACAATGATCTAATTTAAATACCAAAAATGTTATTATAATAGTAGGAGTACTATTGTACTATGCGTGTTTGATTGAAACCTCTGTCTCTCTTGTGTCTCGTGCAAATCATGTTAAAATCGCTATATGTGTGACACGTTAATGGAAGCCGCAGCACTCATAAGCAGCGAGACACAATAAAAATAATGAAACACATTGTGAGTACCTGTAGCACAAACATCTTCAGTGTTACTCCAAAATGATTTTTTCCTTCTATCAGACATACCATGATATGTATGCCTCTTGATCATTACTTTACTATACTGATTGCCCTGTATACATTCATACATATACCATTGCAGGCCTAATAGCGCTTCAAACCATCAACTGTTTACCATCATGTAGCCTGTTTTGCACCATATTCTATTACAATTTAATACTTCATTTCCATGCTAGATTTCAAATTCTTGTTTAGTTGCGTACACACCACCAAAAGGAAACATAACATTACCAGTAGACATCCGGAAAGCTTGAAAATGGACAGACAAAAAATTATAAGAAAATATTAAAAATAAAAAATTTATAAGAAAATATTAAAAGTATCTTCATTTGTGTTCTGAAGATGAATGAAAGTCTTATGGGTCTGAAGTGACACAAGGGTGTGCAAATGACAGAATTTAAATTTTTGGGTCAGCAAACCTTTTAAGATTACACTATGACAAGTTGGAAACAAAGTATTCTATCACACTGGCCAAAGTTTTGTGAAATAGATCCTTACAAACAAAAACAATACACAGTCCTATATATTCAATTGTTTCACATATGCACAAAACATACTATGATTACCCACATGATTTAACAATTTTCGTAATTATGTTACGTAAAATACAAAATACATAGCAAAACAGTTGACAAATTAATCAAACTTTAACTCTGTATGTACACTTTCAAAGGTAAACAATGCATATTGTTTCAGATATCACCAGTTTGTTCTCAAACACATTTCTAAATCATATCCTACAAATTAATAGTTCAGCTATGTTAAAATACACTGATCAACCACAACATTAAAACTACTGAAAAGTTAAGTGAATAACATTGATTATCTCATAACAATGGCACCTGTCAAGAGGTGGGATATATTAGGCATACAGTCAGTTCTCGATGTTGATGTGTTTGAAGCAGGAAAAATGGACAGGCGTAAGGATCTGAGTGACGAGGGCCAAATTGTGATGGCTGGATGACTGGGTCAAGGCATCTCCAAAACAGCAGTTCTTTTGGGGTGTTCCAAGTATGCAGTGGTTAGTACTTACCAAAAGTGGTCCAAGGAATACAGCCAGTGAACCAGCAAGAGGGTCATGGGTGCCCAAGGCTCACTGATGTGCGTGGGGAGTGAAGGCTAACCTGTCTGGTCTGATTGCACAGAAGAGCTACTGTAGCACAATTTGCTGAAAAAGTTAGTGCTGGCTATGAGAGAACTGGATCATGCAGCATTTACATTTATGGAATTTGGCAGACACCCTTATCCAGGGCAACTTACAATTATCTCATTTATACAACTGAGGGTTAAGGGTCTTGCTCAAGAGCCCAGCAGTGGCAGCTTGGCGGTGCTGGGATTTGAACTCTCAACCTTCCGATCAGAAATCCAACGTCTTAACCACTGAGCTACCATGTCCCCATGTCCCCAGCAATGGAAGAATGTGGCCTGGTCTGATGAATCATGTTTTCTTTTACCTCATGTAGACTGCAGGGTGTGTGTGCATCACTTACCTGGGGAAGAGATGGCACCAGGATACACTGTGGGAATTAGGCAAGCCGATGGAGGCAGTTCGATGCTCTGGGCAATGTTCTGCTGGGAAACCTTGGGTTCTGGTCTTCATGTGGATGTTATTTTGACACGCAGCACCTACCTAAATATTGTTGCAGACCAAGACCACACCCCTTCATGGCAACGGTATTCTCTAATGGCAGTGGCCTTTTTCATCGGGATAATGTGCCCTGCCACACTGCAAAAATTGTTCAGGAATGCTTTGAAGATCATGACAAAGAGTTCAAGGTGTTGACTTAGCCTCCAAATTCCCCAGATCTCAATCTGATTGAGCATCTGTGGGATGTGCTGGACAAACAAGTCCGATTCATGGAGACTCCACCTCGCAACTTACAGGACTTAAAGGATCTGCTGCTAATGTCTTGGTGCTAGATACCACAGCACACCTTCAGAGGTCTTGTGGAATCCATGCCTCTATGGGTCAGTGATGTTTTGGTGGCACAAGGAGGACCTTAATATTAGGCAGGTAGTTTTAATGTTATGGCTGATCGGTGTATGTCATTACAGTACAACTAAATTTAGAAAAGTATTGCCCACAAAAAATGGCAAGTGTTAAACCACGTGTTCCTCAGATTTATATATCTTAAAATAATTCAGATGGTCCATTGATCAAGTGGTTATATGTGGATATACATATATATTTTATATATATATATATATATATATATATATATATATATATATATATATATATATATATATATATATATAAGATTGTTGATGTTTCAGTAAAAACACATAATTTCAAACCATACATGAGAACTGAATGACCTCTTCGTCAACATGAGCCAGTGATGCTTAGACCCCAGTAATTGCCACTTGTTATTAGGGGCCAAGCACTAAAGGTGCATAAACACCTATTGTATTTGTTTGTGTTCTTAATGTTAGGGGCCAACCACCAAAGGTGCGGTCACCTATTATAATGGTTAGTGTTTTTATTAGGGGCCAAGCACCGCAGGTGCGTAAGCGTCTATTGTAATCATTAGTGTTCTTATTATTAGGGGCCAAGCACCGCAAGTGTGTAGACACCTATTGTAATCAGTGGTATTCTTATTATTCCTCTTCTTCCTCTCTTGAACTCTATGGCAGCCCAAAGAACAGCTTTGCAGGAATGTTATGAAATTTTGCACTTCTTGGGAACAGTTTGAATACACCTTGTAGCCAATTTGGAGTCTCTATCTCAAAGCATCTAGTGCAACCAACAGCTCAAAGTTGCACTCATGTTTATGCTAATAACTTTTAAATCATAAGGGCTAGAAACAAATTTCCTCTGATTCCTTAGCTCCTGCCGAGGCAAATACATACCATGGTTTCAATTTCCACCCGACTAGATTTTCCTCCTGTTTGAATTTTCTGAAAAACATACTTTTTCGAACTCCTCCTAGACCGTTTGTCCGTTTTGCATGAAAATTGAATCAGGTCATCTTCAGGCCATGCAGACAGAAAATTGTGGAATTCAAGTTGATTGGCCAAACGAGATAAAAAGCAATTTTATACCATTATAAATAATGCTGTTGATGGACTTTAAACCACTGGCCTAAAGGCACCACCACAATGGTATATTCAATCAGCTTCTTTGCTGATGGTGCATAGCATCCTATTGTTTTTCTACCATTTCTTATTATTAGGGGGCTAACCACTGAAGGTGTGTAGGCACCCTATTGCTATTCTACCTTTACTTCTTCTTTTTCTTCTTCTTCTAGCTAGGGTGTCTATGGCAGCCCATAGAACCATCTGGTAAAAAGTTGTGAAATTTGCAACACTGACTGGGGAGGGTCTAAGAACATTCTGACCAAATTTGGGCCAAGTGCTGCCAATGCTCTAGCGCCACCATTGGGTCAAATTTTGGCCTATTTTGGAAGTACATTTATGGTCATAACTTTTGAACCATGTGTCCAAAATTTATAAGGTATTGCTGGATTCCCTGGGTCGAGACGAGTTCAACGAGTTCAACCCTATGACGTCAATTTCCAGCCAATTATATTTTCCGCCAATCCTGGATTTTGTCAAAAAATGTTTTTTCGCTACTCCTTCTCCTTCGCTACCATGGCAAACATGATCATCAGAGGAAGCCTCATAAAAGTTATCAGAAGAATTTTGATTATTCCAAACTGCCTGTAATGGGCCAACAAATCTGACGGTGATGCCAACAACAGGAAGTGAGGCTGTATCTCAGCAATGACTTTTCGCATGGACACAAACCTTTGTAGGCATCTTCAGGACCATGACATGAGGCTATTCAACAAATTTCATAACAGTGCCACCCAATGGTCAAAATTTACAATAACATGCTAAAAATGCTTACATCTAACTGCCATTTTTTCCTACTTCTCCTCCAAATTTTGTTCAATCTTCACCAAATTTGGCTCAAATCATCTTGACACCTGTCTGAACAAAAGTTATCAAAGGACTTTGATATTCAAACTCGTTCTCCTGCAACATGCTGATGAAAGCAAAAAAAAAAGGGCATTTTCAGGACCATGCGCTGAGGCTATGCAACAGATTTCGTGACTGCTTCATTTACTGGTCAAAAGTTACAATAACATACCAAAAATGCTTACATCTAAGTGCCATTTTTGCTACTCCTCCTCCACACTTTGTCCAGTCTTCACATCATATTGAGACCTGTCTAAACTTGCACAAATTGAGGAAAAAGGCATAAATACCTTGGATGTTTTTAAATTGCAAGAAGAACATTTTTTTTAGGTCAAGGCAGTAGCAATCACCACCAACGGTCAAAGTAGCAGCAGACAACTCCACAGGTCACAGCAGTGGTGGCAGCTGCCGCAGTAATGCCACACTCCTGCCTATTTGTTCGTCTAGACCTTTCCTCCTACAGTCAGAGAATTCCACCACTGTCTGTGGTCAAAACATACTCGAATAATGAATAATACTCAGCACACCAAAATGGACCTAAGGCTAGGTGCAATCTCCATAATGCTTTAGCGTATTTATTTAGACCAAACTTAGCATATAGCCATCTTGAGTGTACTTGCACAGTTTCAAAACAACCTAGTTCTCATGAGATATGAATAATCATCTTTTTTCTTATAACTTGTGAATGTTTTGTCCTAAAATCCTGTAACTGGTCTCTTCAGATTCTGTGGTGCATACTGAGTCAAATGATATGGAATTTTCCCATGTCAGCCATTTTGTGTGTTATTCATTTTAGAATTTAGTCATAAAATGCTGTATTTCACTAACATCTTGGCATGCCATTACAAAAATTGATAGTCATTGGCACAGTGCCCTGAAGGTACTCAAAACGTTTCGGGACAGAGCCACCTTGTGGTAAGAATTTATAGTGGAATTTACAAAAATGCTCATAGCTTTTGATTACTTTTGCCTATTGTCATGAGACTTGTCTTGATAGATTCCTTGTGTGATGCCAAGAACAATGGTACTGATTATGCCACGGTTGGCTGAACTTGCTTTTGAAATGATTTGAAAACCTACTTTTCATCTGATTTTCAGATTATCAGATCATCTTCAGACCATACTGACAAAAGGTTATTAAATCCAAGTTGATTAGTCAAACTGTTCTTGAATAATGTGCGAACGAATTAGATGATGAGCATGCTGAAACACGTGAGGCTTCGTAACGCTTTAGTGTCTTCAGACCAAACTTAGTATATGCCATAGCCATTATGACTTGAGGGTACCTGTACAGTTTCAGAACAGTGCCACCTGGTGCTCACGAGATATGAAAATAGCATATCTTTGCTTTTTGGACTGTTCCTCCGATTTTCACCAAATTTAACTCAGATCATCTTCAGTCCATGACCCTGTTGATAGACCAAACCGAACTGTCAGTCATGCTCTGATGCTTACTTAGCTCCTTAGTTTGCCTCTGTTTTGCTTGGCCCTGTAATTGCAGCTTGCAGCTATATTTATAATTATTATTGAAGTCTTTCTGATTTCCAAGAAATGCAAAAACAGATGTATCTTTTTGTCATTAAAACAATTCATGAAGTGATCGCTGCTACATATTGATGGTGTGCATATTTCTGTGGTGGTCTTATTCTTAGTTAATTTTGATAAGATTATTTTTGTTATCTAACAATAAATACATTGATCTAGCAGCCCTAAGAGCTCAGGAGGTTCTCCTTCCATGCTGTTTGAAATACTACTAATTTAGTTTGACACCATTTACGTTCTAATTTTTGAGTGGTCTGTTTTAAGGTGCATGTGTCATTGGTATACCAGAGTGCTAGTTTTTTATCTCTATTTTTTGTTTAAGTGGAACTACATTATCTAGCATGCAGTGGAATGTTGACTCTAAGCATTCAGTCACCTGATCAAGCTCAGTGGGGTCAAATGGTGATCCAATCATAGTTGATAACTCTGGGAGATTATTGATAAAACTCTGTGCAGTAGCTGACGTGAATGTACGTTTGACCTGGGAGTATGGTAAGGTGCACGTTATGACTAAGACAAATTTTGAATGAGATGAGGTAATGATCTGAGAGAGCTTCAGAATGTGGAAATGTGACTATACTTTTTATATTTAATCCGAATGTTAGTATTAGATCAAGAGTGTGACCACCATTATGAGTGGGTCCTATTCTGTTCTGATTGACCCCTACTGAATATAGAATGGATACAACCGCTGTTCTCAGAGGGTCTTCCGGATTATCAAAATGAATATTAAAGACTCCAACAATTAATGCTATGTCTAAAGAAACACTTCAAACGCATTGAATTTCTGATTAGGTTTTTGTGTGACACTTAGATTATCATTATAAAAAGCTGCGACACCTCCTCTTCTGCCAGTTAGACAGGGCTGATGTATATAACTGTATCCAGGAGGATACATACATTCATTTAATGCTACATACTCATTTGGTTTAATCCACGTTTCTGTTAAACACAGTTCATTAAACCCCTGATCAGTAATAGTTTCATTAACAATAAGTACTTTACCTGTAAGAGATCTAATATTTAACAGTCCTAGCTTCAGCTCAAAGGTGCTGGCCTTGCATTCAGTATGATTTAATTTTATGTTAATTAGGTTACTAAAACAAACTCTCTGATTATTTTTACATTTCTGTTTAGCTCAGGGAACAGACACAGTCTCAATATAGAGGAACCTGAGTGACAACTCCGTGCAACTAGCAGACATTCGGTTTAGCCTGCTTGTCTGCTCCCTGGCCTTGCCTCTGAATTGTCACCAATTAACTAGGCCTGTTCTGAGACTATGTGCTGTAGTGCAAGAAATGAGAGCAGCACCTTCTTGAGTGGGATGGATACTATCCCACTCTAACAGGCCAGCCTTGCTCTCAAAACTACTCCAATTATCTATAAAGCCCACATTGTTTTTGGTGCACCACCTGAACATCCAGCAGTTCAGCGACCATAACCTGCTGTAAGCTATATCGCCACACCGTATTGGGATGGGGCCATAGCATACTACTGCATCGGACATCACCTTCACACACACCTCTGCAGTGTTACTCTTAGTAGCCTCTGACTGGTGAAGGTGTATATCATTAGCACGTACATGAATAACTATCTTCAAAAACCTGTGCTTGCCTAAGACCCTAAGATTACCTGCTATGTCCAGCACACTGGCTTCTGGTATACAACTAACTAGTGCTGCTGGTGCCCCTATAAGCCTAGGGGATTTCACGTGCCTTAAGATAGAGTCTCCTATAACCAGAGCTCTTTCAGGTTTCTCAGTGGGTGCTTCAGTGAGGAGAGCAAACCTGTTGGACATGTGAAGCAGAGTGGAGTGGTGCTCCCATGGGCGAGCCTTAGCATTAGCTTTGGCTTTGTGATTCACCCATTACGCCCCACTGTGAGGGCTCTAATGCCTGAGTTGGGGATTGCTAACTCCACCTAAGGCATCCAGACTTTCCCCCTACAGAAACTACACTGCTCTCAGTCTCACTAACTCTCTCTAGAGTGTGGATGCGCACCTCTAATGCTGCAGTCTTCTCCGTCAGAGAGCTAACTATCACAGTCAACCTTATCACAGATAAAGCTATTACTAACGACAGAGGATGAATGACTAAACATCCTGGACTCGACACACTAAACAAGCTGAATGTTTGCCCAAGCTGAATGTTTGCCATGGTGAGTGTTTACCTTAGTCGAAGATTAGTTGACAATATTTTAGATGGATCCAAAGTGGATGGCCTCCACTTGCTGTCTTTAGACAAAAAAAGAAAAGCATTCTTTGAAAAAAAGAAAATGCATTAGAAGAGAAAGGTGAAAATAGAGGAAATGAAAACAATAGCGCAAAAGTATTGACGAAAAAGGGAAAAAATGGCATAATTTAAATTCCGACACAGGCAAGAAACTCCCGGCAAATAACTTGCGCTTATGAATTACCGCTTAGGATGTAATGCAGCATTATATTTTACATCAACTTGTTCATCTGACTTTTCAAACTTGTACCAAATCCATAATTCCACAATTCTCTGAAGTGACATTTGAACCTTTCTTTGCTACAAGCTCAGTCCTCGGCAAAGTGCTATCTGTTCGGCGTATTTTTTTTAAAATTATTATTTATCTAAGTGCACAGTGTTTGGGAGTAGTGTATTTATCAAGTTAAGAAGACTGTGTTTTTTCCTTTGTATTGGTTTAAACTTTTAAAAAAGCATTTATGGATGTTTCAGTAAAAAATTTAAATATGTGACACACGAGATCATGAGGCGGTCAAACCCAAGTACCCAGAGGCGGAAATGTGGGGAACATGCTCTTTATTTTTGGAAGTGGGAAGTGAAGGAAGGTGGTGTGTAGGTGGCAGTGAGGGGTCGTTCCGGAGTGGAGAGTGGCGAGCAGGCAGCAGCAATGCAGCGGAGGGACAGAGGATGCACGGCAGGTGCTCTCAGTAGACGGGGCCGTTGTCGTGCAGAAGGTGAGGCTCGTCTTCTCCGCTCACGTCTCCTTCTGCAGGGAAAGAAGAGAAAATCATTAGACGGCTCACAAGCCTAGCCTACCTGACTTGGAGAGCAGCCGCATGCTCCTTTCATATCCCTCTGTTTTCTCCATGAGGGTAGATTTCTGCCGCTGCATTCATTGACTGCCAGACGCGCTGCATTAGATTGCTCTGCCTCGCAGACTCTATTAGAACATTTTGAAAATAGTGTTAAAGCATTAATTCGAATTACCCAAATTAATCATGAAAATCGCCCAGCACTACTCGGATGTGTGTGTGCCTGAAACCATACAGGAAGTGTGTAGCATCTGCTCTAGTGTTGCCAAGGGAAACAGTGACTATCTGGATGCAATTGAATTGAGAAAAAGGCAGAACACAGTCTACTACTGTAAAATGCATAGCATTATTGGAGTGGATGTTCAGATCATGTTAGTGTTTGGCACTAAGGATGTGATGGGAATGGCCACTTGATTAATAGTGTGATTACACAGATTTTTTTGTCTCTATTTTCTGGAAACTCTAAATAGAGACCATCATCTTTACAGTGAATTGCGGCATTGCATTTACATAGGACCTAATAAATTGATGAGTGTGTGAGATGAGACAATCAGGGTTTGATTTCTGTGCTTATGAAAATGCAATTGTTTAGCTAGCCTGCATCCTCCTTGCAACACTACAAAATGTAATTTCTCACTGGATGGTTTATCTGTATTACAAGCCCACAATTTTAACGGTGCAGCTACCAACTTTGTCTTAGTTTCCACCTGGACCTCACCACATCTCCCGGGAATGCCAGCAGTCCTTTATTTCACACCAGACCCCTCTTAGGTTACCTGGAACCCACCTTTCCTTTCAGGAATGGCAGTAGTCCCTTATTTCAGCATGGAGACCTCTTGGGTCGCCTCCTTGGCTTGACCTCTTTTAGGCAGCAATTGTATCATCACTCTTAGTATATGCTAGCAGTCCTTTTCATTATGAACTTTTGGTGTCTTTCATTCTACTCTATACTGTGAGTTCAGAAATCCTGTCAAACCAAGGTAAGAAGAATTCAAAATTTCCAAAAAAAAAAAAATAATAATAATTTAGATGCTTACCTTGTCTTTTTTCGTGATCCCACTTGTGACACCAGGATTGTTGTTGAATTTTCCCAATTCCCCAAATAATACTAGCAGACAATCTTATAGATCAAAAGGAGAGAGGTTCATTCTTCCTCTGCATAGGGGGCACTCATCAGCAATACAGCAGCAGTGAGTTATCACTTCAGCTATACCACAGAAGTGACCCCACAATCAGAGAAGGCATAGCTCTTTTATAGTGAAGTGTAAACAATAGAAAAATTTCTCTAGGTTACAAAATAATGAACATTCATCATTGTATAGAAAGGGAATACAAGTTTCTACATCTCCTTTGTAGGTAATAAAAGCCTCGGAAGCTGCTTCCCTATAACCTTAAATGACTAATCTGCACAGGAACGCTCAATGATAGAATCATCATATAAAAACAGTTATTAAAGAGTAACACAAAGAAGCAAAATTCTCCACCCATAATTATAAATTACATTGTCATTTTTAATGCTTGAGTGCAAATCTTTTGCAGTCAATGACTGCCTGAAATCTGGACCACATAAACATCACCAGACAGTGAGTTTCTTCCCTGGTGATGCACCGCCAGTATTTTACTGCAGCTGTCTTCAGTTCCAGTTTGTTCTTGGAGTTTTGTTTTCAGTTTTGCCTTCAAGAGAAATGCATGCTCAACTGGATTCAGGTCAGGTGCTTGACTTGGCCATTGTAGAACATTTCTTTGCCTTAAAAAAAGTCTTGGGTTGCTTTTGAAATATGCCTCAGGTCATTGTCCTTCTGCGGTGTGAAGTGCTGTCCAATGAGTTTTGAAGCATTTTGCTGAATCTGAGCAGATAATATAGCCCTATACACTTCAGAATTCATCTTGCTGCTTTTATCAGCAGTCATATCATCAATAAATGCAAAGGAGCCAGTTCCATTGGCAGCCATATATGCCCATGCCATAAGATGAGGTGGTCATCGGATCATAAGCAGTCGCTTCTCTATACTCTTCTCTTCCCATCATTCTGGTACAAGTTGATCTTTGTCTTATCTGTCCATAGGATTTTGTTCCAGATGTTTTGCTCTAGATGTTGCTGGAAAACTCTAATTTGGTCTTCCTGTTGAGGTTTACCAGTGGTTTACATCTTGTGGTTAACCGTCTTTATTTACTGTGGTGATCAAGTCTTCTCTTGATTGTTGACTTTGATACAGATATCTCTACTGCCTGGAGGAAGGGAGGGGAGGGGTGGAAGTTTGGGGCAGGTCACATACAAAAGTGCTGCAATCCCTACATCGTTCACCCAGTTTGGATGGAAATACAAATTAAAGTTGTAAGTCTAAAATTCTCATATGTATTATTTAATTTCAACTCCATTATACTGTGATAGACAGCTAAAATAACAATAACTTTGTCAGTGTCCAAATATTTATGTACCTGACTATGTATAGAGATGTTTATAGAGACAATGGTTGTAACATACTGAAAGTTTCATTCAAAAGGCATTTAAATAATAATACATCTGACATCATGACTTAGATATTTACCAGTTTGCTGCAAAAGAACACATTCATTCATTCATTCATTCATTCATTCAGCTTCAGGGACTGTTTTTCGTGCTCAGGGTTGTGGTGGATACAGAACCTATGCAGGGAACACTGGGTTACTCCACACAGGCAGTAATCCGAGTTTAGGATAAAAATAATGGAGCTGTGAGGTGACAACACAACCTGCTGTGAAACTGTGACACCCTGAGAAAACATCGCTATTTTTTAAAAATTTACTTCATGTTATACCTTTACATTTTTGTCTTGTTTTCTTTTTCAGGATTTGGCGAGTGACGATCAGAAAACAGATTCTAGGTAAGGTTTAGGAACATACTGTCTTTTTAATGGCTATACATTGTTATTTATTAAAAACTACATATAACTGTGTGTTTTTCAGATTCTGCGAAAGTTTTATTATGGTGAAGGGGGCAGCCCTCTTTTTACAGCAAGGTGGTGGTGCCAATTGTCCGAAAACACAGACGCATCAAGAAAATGCAGGTAAACACATGCGTCAGTGTTTTCTGCTGAAGATGTATGCTCTCTTCCAGAGGTCTTCTACTATCTCCAACTATAGAAGATTACACAAACATTATGGCTGTTGTGCCAAAATGCAAACTATAACAGCTAATTAAACATTAGGCATTTTACTGGGGGTTGCTAGACTTTTAAGCAGCATACATGTGGCATGTTCTATGACAAATTACAGTCAAATAATTTTTCTTTTAACAGAATATGGGTGTTGATTATGATATATACCACAGAACCATTGAATTCTTAAATCAGAAGGTTTTGATGAATTTTCTATAACAGTATGGCTCTGACAATAGTTACAATTGTAACATAAATGATTTATGTGTTATGGTTTATATTAATATGCTTATTCTAGTATGTTATCATTCCTATAATAAACACTTGTACACTTAATCCTAGCCTAATAATAAATAGATTTAAAAACCTGTTGTCCATCAAAGAAAAGCATATTGTTGATGAGATGAAATCTTCTGTTAGCAGACATTTATTTAACATTTATGGATGTAGTCTTGACTGTAGGTGCTATTAAAAATCAGTAAGTTTCCCAAAATGGTGGTTAGTTCTGGTTATTGATTACGTTATAGTAGCTACATTCCTGTCTGAAAGTACTGGAATGGAAAGGCCAATTCTTTTGTTTTTGCTATACACTGAAGACCATAATGGTGGATTGTCATCCCTTCACCCCTGCTCTGGGGAGAATGGTGGTGATGTCACTGACTGTTGTTTTTTTTTTCACAGCTCTCACAAAGTTTCTGTCATCAACTGCTATTGTTTTTCTTGGCTGACCTGTTCCATTTCTGGTTGTTAGTACAACAGTGGTTTCTTTCTTTTTCAAGACATTCCAAATTGTTGTACTGGATATGCCCAATGCTTGTGCAATGGCTCTGATCCATTTTCCCTCTTTTCTCAGTTACAGAATGGCTTGCTTTTCTCCCATAGATAGGGCTCTGGTCTCATGTTGGTTTATAATTTTTAAGAAACAATGCAGTCTTCACAGGCAAAACTTAGGGCTCAAACAAAGAGCAGACATTCAGAACTATTAATTGTTTAAACATTCAATCTAACAGGGCACACTTGGGCAACAAGTAACAACTGTCAGTCACATGTTCCAATATTTTTTATGACTTGATCATTCAAAACAGGTGGTTTAAACAAAAGGTGCCATGTCCCAAGTTGTTTAACAAATCTAGCTGTAAATATCAGGAAATGAAATCATCTCATAGCCATCTTTTGATCTCAAACCCAAATGTATTCAGTGTATAGCAAAACAAAATAATTGGCTTTGCATTTCCCATACTTTCGGAGGAGAAAGAGATCCCTCACCAGGAACTCTTAATGTTAATGAGTTAATCAGACAAAAAATACTCTATTCTGAAGACTAGAGTCTTGTGGATGTTCCATGACATGAAACCATTAAAAAGTGTCATTCATTAATAAATTAAAAATTGTAATCATTGGCATACTATAAGAGGAATACTATCTCTGACATACAAACTCAAAAAGTACTCAAAATACTAGATTTTAAAGTTTGTTTATTTCTTTATTTGTTTATCTGTATATCATTATTATTAGCATGCTCAGCACACCCACTTTCCGTGTTCTTGCATATCTGTGTGCTTTTTGCTGTAGGTGATCTACCACAACACCTGCAAGTGATGCTTAACACCCTCCGTTGTGAGGACAGGGTGAAACTGGTGAGCACATTTATATCTGATGCCGACATAAAACTTACTGATATTACGTGGAAATGAGCATAATCTAAAAATGAGATACTGCTAGCTACTCAGAGTTGTTTCCTCTGTTAGAAAAGTCAAACTGTCTTTCACCAGGCTGTAAGATTGGAGAGCAGCTGGTCAGATCATGTACGCTACATGGTGGCTGTTGACACAAACAGTCATCAGGACAAAGAAGAGAGCATACTGGTTGGTATGGACTTTACAACTAAAGACAAGTAAGCTTTTTGCTTAAACATCAAATTATTCATACAAAAGCAGAGGTTTTTAAGCATTAAACAAGTGCTCGTCCTGTTTTTGAACTTTAAAAAAGCCTCTTGGGTGAATCTAGTGAAGGAATTGGCAAGAGTATGTAAAGCTTCATCAGGAATACTGTTAAGAATTTAAAACATAAAATATTTTTCATTTGTTTAACAATTTTCTTGGTTGCTGCATAATTCCTTGTTATGTTTTTAATGTCTTCATTATTATTCTAGAATAGTCGAAAATATTAAACATGAAGAAAACCTTTCTATTAGCAGTTGTGTCCAAACTTTTAACTGGTAGTGAACGTATTCTAATTCCAATTAAATGTTGGAGTAGTACTGCATAATATGTCATATTTTTAACTGTGATAATGATTTTTTTTTTACTTGATCAGTCAAGTAAACTTTAGCTCCCTGTTATGTTTCAAAGACAATGTAAAACACAAACCATGAAACATTTTTATATTCATTATAATTAGAGATTGGAGTATCGTTATTAGGCTGATGCAAGCAAAAATTGTGAATTTTTAAAAATCATATATATATATATATATACTGTGTATACTTTATACTTTATTAGGGGTCCAAGCACATAAATGCTGGAACCCTATTGTTTTTGTTAGGACTGTACTTCTCAGCTGTTTAATATAGGAAGATAAAATTAGCTATGCTTTTTCTTGGTCAAAATTGGAAACTTTATCTCATTTTAAGAATTTGCAGTTTTTAATAAGTATATCTTTTTATACTTAACCTATTAGAGGCAGTATATTCAGAGAAAGGTTCCAAAAAAAGAGGAAAAAAAACAGTTGTTATTTTTTTCATACAAATGTTTATATCTTCAAAGTAAATGGTGATATCTATCCCATTCCTGCTCTCTGAAATGCCCTAAGTGCTTGTCTATCCAAAATTGAAGGAATTAGCTTTAACCAGTGCCTCTAAAAATGGCAAAAAGCCTCTAAAAATTAGTATACAACTTCTAGAAATAGCAAGCATTGCTAAAAACTGTAATCCCCATGGAAATGTGCATGATTTATAAAACCGGGAACAAACAGGATTTTCATCTTTATAGGCAATGTAAGGAAGTTAACATTTATAAAAGAAAAAGAATGTCCTGATAAAGAAAGAAACCACTGGTGTACTAACAACCAGACATTGAACAGGAAAAAGCAACAGCTGATGACAGAAACATTGTGAGAGCTGTGAAGAAAAACCCAAAACAGTCAGTGACATCATCAACAACCTCTACGGGGCAGAGGTGAAGGTATCACAATCCACAAGACTTCAAGAGCAGAAATATAGAGGCCGTACCACAAGATGCAAACCATTCATCAGCAGTAAGAATAGGAAGGCCAGACTGGAATTCGCAAAGAAATACAGACACGAGCCACACAAGTTCTGGAATCAAGATTAACCTCTACCAAAGTGATGGAAAGGCCAAAGTGTGGATCAAAAAAGTATCTGCTCATGATCGTAAACATACAAGCTTATTGGTCAAGCACAGTAGGGGTAATGTCATGGCTGCTTCTGGTATGGGCTCACTAATCTTTATTGATGAGGTAACTCCTGATGGTAACAGCAGAATGAATTTAGAAGTCTACATAAACATTCTGTCTGCCAATGTACAGAGAAATGCAATCAATCTAATTGGGAGGATCTTAATCATGCAGCAAGATAATGACCCAAAACACACTGCCAACACCACAGAATACTTCATCAGGGGAAAAATGGAAGGTTTTAGACTGGCCAAGTCAATCACCAGACCGTAATCCAATTCCAGTATATTTGGAGGGGACTGTATATTTATTCAAAAATATCATAATTGATTATAAAGTAATTGGATGTAAAGGTTAAATGGTTATTATTCTTCTATTTAACAGATTATTAGGCTGCATGTAAGTGTAACATAACAAAAACAGGGCGGCCATTAGTCAATCACATTGTAGCACACGCGTTAACTTGCCATCACAAAACATTCGTAGTACGTTCATCTATCATGGTTTTATTGTTCTATGCAACAACTATGTTCTATGTGAGAACTAGCTACCTGTGGTGTAGAGAACTAGAGAACTATGAAGGATTTTTCTTTCTTCTTATTTATTTTCTGACATAGCCCCAGGGCCCTGTGTGGTCTCAATCTGGGCCTGACTAGAGGGGTGGAGCTTCATTTACTCAAACAGCTATAATTCAGGACTGCTTTGATGGATTTGAATGAAAGTTGAAGGGCATGTTTATCACAAGATTTTGAAGATATCTAAATAATTTATTGTTTAATTGTTTATTGGGATTAGTATGCACATTAAAAAACATATCTCTTGTAAAATAAAGTGATCATTGAAAATTCTTATTTGATCTGATTCATTAATCCAAACCATAAATGTTGCTTCATTTAGCCATGCTCACTCATATTTATGATAATTTGCATAATATCCTATACTTATTTGTGTGAACTAATCCTAGGATTTATGGCCTGTATTTACTGGAGAATCATGCCCAATCACATTTATAATACTTTGCATAATTCATGATTTTAATTAACTGTTTTAATGATATCTGAAATGTGGAATACAAATAGGAACAGCAAGAATGCTTATTCATACAGAATAAGCCTGAAGCTGTCATCTTGTGGTTTAATATGATATTACACATTGTATATATTAAAATGTACCACAAATCAAGTTGACCTATAAAATATTTATGTTAACTGGGTGCTCATGGATGCAAATACATCAAAACTGGTTTGACATATTAGCATGACATTTTCAACAGATGTTTAAAAATTTGCATGAATTGAGAATAGACTCAAAATGTACTCTTTTAAAATATGATCCTCCAATGGCACCCCAACAACATTGGCCATTCTGGCTTTTGTCACATAGCCCATTTATAATATTAAATTCATTGTCCATTTATTTTTAGTTTATTTTTTAGTTTATTTAACACAATACTGCAAATGGACTGTTATGGTATTTCTCAGCTGTGTTTTTACGTCATAAAAATAAATCTTGACAACAATCATTAAAATATTCTACAGTAGTATTATGGCTTTAAATTTACTGCAATAGAACTAAGGATTTGTTCTAATTCAGGTTTATGAAGATTTCCTAAGAGTCATGTTCCCACCTTGTGGTGTAATATGATACTTAACATATTTTTCATTACCCACAAAACAACAGGTGACCATAACTTTTGTTGGATATTTATAAATGTCAAAATGTTAAGCACAGTCTCCACTGTGTCTTTTACCACCATCACTGTGAAAATAGGCCATAAATCCCAGGATTAGTTAACAAAAATAAGTTTAGAATATTATGTAAAGTATTAGAAATGTGATTGGGCATGATTCTACAGTAAATACAGGCCATAATTCCTAGGATTAGTTCACACAAATAAGTATAGGATATTATGCAAATTATCATAAATATGAGTGAGCATGGCTAAATGAAGCAACATTTATGGTTTGGATTAATGAATCAGATCAAATAAGAATTTTCAATGATCACTTTATTTTACAAGAGATATGCTTTTTAATGTGCATACTAATCCCAATAAACAATTAAACAATAAATTATTTAGATAACTTCAAAATCTTGTGATAAACATGCCCTTCAACTAATCCTGGGATTTATGGCCTATTTTCACAGTGATGGTGGTAAAAGACACAGTGGACACTGTGCTTAACATTTTGACATTTATAAATATCCAACAAAAGTTATGGTCACCTGATCATATTTTAAAAGAGTACATTTTGAGTCTGTTCTCAATTCATGCAAATTTTTAAACATCTGTTGAAAATGTCATGCTAATATGTCAAGCCAGTTTGGATGTATTTGCATCCACGAGCACCCAGTTAACATAAATATTTTATAGGTCAACTTGATTTGTGGTACATTTAAATATATACAATGTGTAATATCATATTAAACCACAAGATGACAGCTTCAGGTTGTAAATCTGTATGAATAAGCATTCTTGCTGTTCCTATTTGTATTCCACATTTCAGATACCATTAAAACAGTTAATTAAAATCAAGAAAACTAGATTTAGCTGACTATCAATCAGGTTTCTGGTCATATATTGACATTTTTGTAACTGTGGTATTACATTTTTTCCTATTATTTAGAAGGAACCTAAAAATGTGAATGAAAGGGTTAGCACCCTATAGTGACTGTATGTATATATGTATTATTGTTATTATTACACTTTCTATGGGAGTCAGTGGCAGCCTGTAGAAGGCTTATGCTTTGTATTAAATTTGGCATCAATAGGACAAATATGGACATTCGTTTAGAATAATAACATTTACAATGATAATGTTGTAGAAGCATGATTTCACTTTCTTCTGATTCTTTCAGTCAAGGTGTGTTCAGCTGTTCTGCTATATATT
The DNA here is from genome assembly GCA_022985145.1 of Pangasius djambal. Lineage (NCBI taxonomy): Eukaryota > Metazoa > Chordata > Actinopteri > Siluriformes > Pangasiidae > Pangasius > Pangasius djambal. The sequence goes on along the minus strand of CM041001.1, from coordinate 10,094,975 downwards.
TCAAAAATGTATTATGTAAAATGTATATATTTTCACTTCTTCTCCTACAAACTTTGTCCAATCATCACCAAATTTGAATCACAGCATCGTGACACCAACCTATGAAAAAAAGGTGTTTTTCTGATTTTTGATATACAGGACGGTTTGTCCAAAAAGCACAAACGAATTTGCCAAAGCTGCCAAACAGGAAGTGAGAGCATATCTCAACAACAGTGTGATGTACTCTGACCAAGGACCTCATCATAAGGGCTGCTAAGAAGTTTTGTCTAAATTCACCTTTAGGTGGCACTATAATTCACAAATGCATGAAATTGCTAATAACTTCAAAACTGCTCAACATCCAATCAAGATTCTTGACTTCAGTTGACTTGAGTTCAAAGGTGCAAATTGTTTACATTCCAGTACACTGGACCTTCTGTATGCAAATGTAAAAGTTAGATACAGCTCATCTGCTTTGCCCCTGCTTGACCACAACCTGGTTCTACTGACACCCACATACCTTCCGGTTGTTCAAAGGCAGTCTGTGACAAAGGAGACCATAAGGAGGTGGTCACAGGAAGCTGAGGAAGCTCTGCAGGTCTGCATTGAACCCACAGACTGAGAAGTGTTGTGTGAGCCAGTGGGGAAGACATTAACAGCATGAGAGACTGCATCATATATTATATAGTCTATATTATTTTTTGCTCAGATATCATTGGCCCAGAAGAAGGGTATGCTGTTTTTACAACAGCATACCCTGGATCAAGAAGGACCTGAAGGAACTGCTGAAGAAGCAGGCCTTCAGGCAGAGGGACAAAGAGCAGATGAGGAGGGGGAAGAATGAGTTGAAGGTAAGACAGAGAGAGTACAAGGAAGCCTACAGAAGGAATGTATGGGCTTGAATGAAGAAAATCACTGGCTTAAAGGTGAAGCAACAGACAGGACAGAGCCAGTGAGCTGAATGTGTTTTTCAACAGGTTCAGCATCCCATTATCTTCCCACACCTGCAGCAGCCATTTCCCCCACTCCCTTCCTCCTTCCGTCACACTCATCCCACAACCACTCACCCTAACCCCCAAGGCCATCTTCCCACTTCCCAACCCTCCACCTATCAGTTACAACTATCTAAGTGAAGATTCAGCTGAAGAAGCTAAACCAAGGCAAGGCTGCATGATGGTATTAGCCCCAGGGTACTGAAGGTCTGTGCCAGCCAGCTATGTGGGATTCTTCAGCACCTCTTCAACCTTTATCAGGAGAGGGTGCCATTGTTGTAGAAAACATCCTATGTGGTCCCTGTTCCAAAGAAGATGGCTCCCTCATTCTTGAACAACTACAGACCGGTTGCACTCACATCAAATCTAATGAAGGTTCTGGAGAGACGGGTCTTTGCCCACCTCAGATGAGCTAATTTCTGGACCTCCTGCAGTTTGCCTGCCAGGCATGGACGATGCAATAATCTATTTACTGCAGACAGTACACTCATATTTGGACTGCAACAATACCACAGTAAGAATCACATCCTTTGATTTTTCAAGTGCATTCAACACCATCCAACCCCTCCTACTAAGTGGGATGAAGATGGGTAGAATGCAGGTCAGCACCTCCATGATCTCCTGGGTCTCTAAGACAGACCTTATTTCATGTGGCTGGGGAGCTGCCTGTCCAAACAGCTACTGAGCAGCACTTAAGCACCACAGAGAACTGTCCTATCCCCATTCCTCTTCACCCTGTACACCACTGACTTTCAGTACAAGTCGAAACTCTGTCACCTGCAGAAATTTTCTGACAGCTCTGTAGTGGTTGTGTGGCTCAGGGATAGACAGGATAAAGAATAAACTAATAAAGAAGGCTGGCTCTGTTCTGAGATGCCACCTAGACAGTTTTGATGTAGTTGCGGAAAGGAGGACTCTAAACAGACTATTATCCATCCTGGACAATGTATTACATCCCCTTCACACTCTAGTGGTCAAACAGTAGAGCACCTTCAGTAAAAGGCTCATTCAGCTCTGCTGTAGCAAGGAATGGTACGGGAGGCCATTCTTACCAACAGTGCGATCACCATGTATAAAACTTCATCACTGTGTTGGGACATTATTGTACACCTAGAATAAACTCATTGGACATATGTTACATTTTTGCACTGGGTTGCATTCTGCTTACTGCACTGATGTTACTCGTAATATTATTGCACTGTAAAAATAAACAACTGTGGTCACTCTTTTGATCACAGCTACTCTACTGCACCACCAGGGTCCCATACCTACTGTTTTGCACTGTTTGCACCATACATTATACTAATCATTCATCTTCCCTGGGATTAATACTCTAGTAATGCACTGTCACTTTCATATCACTCAGAGGACTTGTGTATACAGTATAAGGCTATATTCACTTTATAATTTATACTGTTAATACTCCAGTATTGCACTTTCACATTTACTCAGAAGACTTGTGTATATACGGCTATATTCACTTTATATCCAATATTATATTTTATAATTTTATATTTAATATATTTGTTTATTTTTACTATTCTGAATAGTCTTGTTGCACACTACTTTTTTGCATTGCTGTTGTAATCTGTGAATCTCAGCTTCTGTGTGAGCTATTTTGAACCTGGTATGGCACAATAATTTGAAAATTCATAAAATGGCTCGTAAACTTTTCAGCTCTCAATGTCAAATTCAGATTCTTGTTTCCCTCGAAGATTCCGAGAGTTTTTTATTTAAGAAATTTATGATTTCTCAAACAGAAAGTTGGCCATTTTGAATTTTAATGAAACATTTTTTTTTCATTTCTTCTGTTACAAAGTTTGTCACGTAACCATGAAATTTGGAAGAGAGTATCAGGAGATCAATCTGAACAAAACTTGTTACTTAGATTTTAGATATGCAAATGAATTTGACATTGTAGTCATAAAAGAGGAAGTGAGGGAGTATGTCAGGAATCGTGTGACAGATTTTTATCAAACTTTGTAGATGAGTAAATGACCTTGTCCTAGGAGACTCCAAGAACTTTTTTTTGCTTCTTCTCTTATTTTGTCCAATCACCACGAAATTTGGATCACAGCATTGTGTGGGTGGGAAAGAGGAAGACTCAGGAGGCTCACATTTATTTTCTACCATGCTTTTTAACATTTTTACAAAAAACTCAGCCAAACCAACCGAAAGCAGCTATCACTAGCCTGTGGCTTTTGCCCCTTTCAAGTTCAAAGTTCAAGTTCACACTCCATGTGTGTGTGTGTTGCAAGCTATGCCAGCTATGTGTCTTTCTCTTTCTCTCTCTCTCTCTCTCTATCTGGTTACGGCCATTCCTGAAAGCACTAAGAAACACATAAGTGGACTGGTGGTAATAAGACATAACAGAGAATCGTTACGCATTATCTGTCAGTCCAACCTCTCTGTCTGCAGCTGACACTCGACCACATACCCCCACCTCCTGTGGAGCTGTCCTGCCTGTGGCTGACTTTCCCCAACAAGACATTCAGTCCTGCCCCCCCCAACCCGCCACCATGAACTGTGCCCACAGGATGCGGACTGCCTCGCATTTGAATGCCTGAAGTGCCAGACACCAATGAGTGATCTTTCATGGGGTGGAGCCATTGGAGTGGGGTGTGATCCAAACAGAGGGTAAAAGAGTGCACCTGTAGCTAGTACTGGAGGATGAGGAATGCCCACTTGATGGCCAGACATTCCTTCTCTATCATGCTGTACTTACTCTCCCTCAGAGAGAGCTTCTGACTGATGTGAGGCATTCCTCCCCATCCACCACAAAATGGCCCCCAGCCCTCTGTCCATCGGTCTGCAGAACAAAAAGGAGAGAAAAGTTAAGAGAATGCAACAATGGCCCCCACACAAAACTGCTTTTGCCTGGCAAAAAGCCCACACACATGGCTCCATCCACTGGACCAGAGCTGGCGCTCCCTTTATATTGAGGTCAGTCAGCAGGCTGGTGACATCTGAAAAAGTTAGGTACAAACCTCCAATAAAAGTCAGCCAGCCCCAGGAACTGCCGCACCTTTTTTGGATCTTGGGTCTCAAGCAGGCTGCAATCACTGCTGTCTTATCAATTTGGGGATGCACCTGATTCCACGTAGAGGCCATTCAATGTTTTTGAATGGAAAAAATGGAAAAAATGATCATTATGTAGTACTCCCTCCCTCTACTCAGGTGAGAGAGATAAGCCCGACCAGCCTAAAGGTGGCGCTATAGCATACCATTTTATGTTTTAGGCCATGTGTCAAAAATCATGAGGCCTGGAGATAAAAGCTGGTAGATTAAAAAACATGGCCACTGTCGACCAATCATTTCTTAGCAGGCATTTCATAGGGTAAAAAATGAGCAATCATTACAAATCTTGAATCGTATATCGTACCAACCCAGAAAAAATGCTGCATTGTCACTCAAATTTGCCATTGGGGCGCTGTTCATTTTTTTCACATACAAACAAGTATATCTCATGTAAAATAAGGTAGACAGAAAATATTATTTTTACTCCTGATGCAGTCACTTATGCAACAAAAATTTGCTTTTTGGAACATTTAGCCCTGCCCAATCAAATTTTAAAAAATTTGATTAATGTGCAAACCCATCTTTTGCAAACTATTCCTAGAATTTTTGCCAGATATTCCAAATTATGGTGTCCAATTATACTCAGCAGAGTCTGTCCATCAATAATCAATAAAAATCTGAGGACATTTGTAAAGAATGTGGCCACTGCCTACCAATCAGTCATTCCAAGGCAGGGCATAACACATGATATGTTAGATGGATATGCCCAAAAGTTGAAAGGCATATTCAGCACTAGGTTCTGAGGTGGTGTACTATAGTTGGGGTGTGGTCACCCTCAGGGGGCATGGTTAAATTAAAATGCCATTGCTAGCATACCATATGTCTGATCAATCTGAAGTGCTCTTACATCCACCTTAAGAACAAAGTAGCAATCACCTGCGATACCATAGGCATCACTTGACAATGGCCTATCAACCCCTTAGTGACACCAGGGAGTTTCGTTGGCTACACAATCCCTCTGCATTTTCTTCAGGAAATACACTTTTCTAGTTATTATTAGTCTTATTTTTCTGCCAGAACTTTGTCTGCTATCTAGTCTTGCAGGTTTCAGGATATCAAAATGGGACCAATGCCAAATCTAGTTCTAGTTCATCTAGTTCAGTGGTAGCTCAGTGGTTAAGACATTGGACTTCTGAGCGGAAGGTTGAAAGTTCAAGTCCCCGCACTGCCAAGCTGCCACTGCTGGGCTCTTGAGCAAGGCCCTCAACTGCTCAGTTGTATAAATGAGATAATTGTAAGTCGCCCTGGATCAGGGTGTCTGCCAAATGCCATAAATGTAAATGTAGTTCAGGTCAACTTGGGAAAGGTGGGCTTGCATGTTTTTTTTTTGATTGATTGTGCGGTTCACACATAGCGGCAATTTGAAATGCTTTTCTCACCCCCCATAAGAATGAATGGAAAAATTATTTGGAAGGACATGCAGACCAAACCATATGTGAAGTTGGGATATGGTCAACCTCAGGGGGCATGGTCAAGTTCAACTGCATTTTTCTCACATAAGATAAAAAGGGGTCCATAAGTCTGAGACCATGAGTGAAAATGCTTCTATTTTACATTCTTTTCTAACTTAATACAACATTTTTCATTACAGATTATATTATTAGCAATAACTTGAGTGAAAATTGGACTCTTAGAAATGTTTACATTTTACAATTCATATGAATTTCAGAATTTCTTAATTTCTTAATTTTATTAATTTATTTATGTTTATTTACATTTAATTTATGTTTATGTAGTACATCTCTGTGCTTTCTGGCAATATTGCCACTTAAGATTCCAAAAGGAATCTCACAGGAATCTAACTCTCACAGTCTTTCCACATTACCTTTTAATTTTTTCTCCTTCCTTGTTCTTAACTTTGATTTTTACTGTGCATTTATGCATAAGATTTGCAACTTCATCAAAACAATGTTTGTACTTCATTACCCTAGACCTATTGCTTATTTCGTAGTTTCTCAAGCCAGCATATCACAAAGTGCATTTTAGGTTGAACGAGCAGCGCTGAGCAGTCTGAACGAGCAGAGTGGAATCTTAAGAAAGTCATTCTCCACTCCAGTGCATTTTTCAGCGCTCCGCTCCTTCCTCCTCTCCCCGCTCTGCTTCGCTCACATGCTCTGCTGTGCACACAGCAAGGTCCATAGTTAGCTTGGATCAAGTAGGGTTGCAGTAGAGATGAGTGGGTATTGTTTCACTCCAGAAAAGCACTTATTTACAGCTGTAAGTAAAGTATGTTTTTGCTTTCATGGTGTCAGAATCCCTCGTTGTCAGTGAGCTATAGCAGGTGATCATCAAGAAAAGTATAATGAGTAAGAGCTTTTTTTTTTACTCACCTAGCTTTGCAGATATACACTATATTGCCAAAAGTTTTGGGACACCCCTCCAAATCATTGAATTCATGTGTTCCAATCAAGTGATGGAAGTCCATGGCCGCAGGTGTATAAAATCAAGCACCTAGGCAAGCAGACTGCTTCTACAACCATTTGTGAAAGAATGGGTCACTCTCAGGAGCTCAGTGAATTCAAGCGTGGTACCCTGATAGGTTGCCACCTGTGCAATAAGTCCATTCATGAAATTTCCTCACTACTAAATATTCCACACTCAACTGTTTGTGGTATTATAACAAAGTGGAAGCAATTGGGAACAACAGCAACTCAGCCATGAAGTGGTTTCTGCAGAGTCAATAGCTACAGACCTCCAAACTTCGTGTGGCCTTCAGATTAGCTCAAGAACAGTGTGTAGAGAGCTTCATGAAATGGGTTTCCATGGCCGAGCAGCTGCATCCAAGCCTTACATCACCAAGTGCAATGCAAAGCGTCGGATGCAGTGGTGTAAAGCACGCCGCCACTGGACTCTAGAGCAGTGGAGACGTGTTCTCAGGAGTGACAAATCACGCAATCCGATGGACAAGTCTGGGTTTGGCGGTTGCCAGGAGAACGGTACTTGTCTGACTGCATTGTGCCAAGTGTAAAGTTTGGTGGAGGGGGGATTATGGTGTGGGGTTGTTTTTCAGGGGTTGGGCTTGGCCCCTTAGTTTCAGTGAAAGGAACTCTTAATGCTTCAGCATACCAAGACCCAGAAGAGTTGAAGCTGTTATAGCTGCAAAGGGTGGGCCAACTCCATATTAAACCCTACGGATTAAGAATGGGATGTCAGTAAAGTTCATGTGCATGTAAAGGCAGATGTCGCAAAACTTTTGGCAATATAGTGTATATTAAATTGATATTTTTCTTGCCTGAAGTTGCTGAAGTTCCTCTTCTTGATATTTTCACAGTTTGCAGTATGCTTTGCTTTGATCATTAATTGCAAAATACATCCAGATCGATGTTATTTCATGTTGTCTGGTCATTAGCATGGCACACTCTAGCCTTACTTCACCTGGTATCGGATGATCTCTTATGAATACAGATAACAGTAAATGAGCTCAGTATTGGGCCAATATCTGTATCTGTATTGAAGCATCCCTACTAAGTAGTATGTATACGTAAATCAGAGGTCAAGAACCTTTTCAGCTGGCAGAGCCATAAAAGCCAAAAACGTTACAAGTTTTTCTTTAAAGAGCCAGAGGAAATATAACATATTTTTTTAATGTTTTTATACAGATGTAGACAAAATTGTTGGTACCCTTACAGAGCATTGAAACAATGCTTCACTCCTCCTGAAAATTAATTAAATTAAAAGCAATTGTCTCATGTATACCTGCATGCCATTGGTATGTCATAGAGTAAAGCAAAGAAAGCATGAAAAGAGATAAATTATTGCTTATTCTACAAAGATATTCTAAAATGGCCTGGACAGATTTGTTGTTACCCCTAGAAAAGATTATAAATATTCAGATTATAGCCATATTTCAAGATGTTTTCTTTAATTAGTATCACACATGCCTTCAATCTTGTAATCAGTCATTCAGCCTATTTAAATGGAGAAAAGTAGTCACTCTGCTGTTTGGTATCATTGTGTGCACCACATTGAACATGGACCAGAGAAAACAAAGGAGATTGTTGTTTGAGGAGATCAGAAAGAAAATTATAGACAAGCATGTTAAGGCATAGGCTATAAGTCCATCTCCAAGCAGCTTAATGTTCCTATGACTACAGTTACACATATTATTAAGAGGTTTAAGGTCCATGGGACTGTAGCCAACCTCCCTGGATTTGGACGCAGGAGGAAAATTGTCTCCAGATTGAACAGAAGGTTAGTGCAAAAAGTAGACAAAGAGCCAAGGAAAACTTACAAAGAGATACAAGCTGAACTCCAAGGTCAAGGTACATCAGTGTCTGATCACACCATTCGTCACTTTTTGAGCGACAGTGGGTTCAATGGAAAAAGACCCAGGAGGACTCTACTGTTGAAAGACAAACATAAAAAAGCCAGACTGGAATTTTATTTTGACAAGCCACAATGCTTCTGGAAGAATGTCCTTTGCTTAGATGAGACAAAACTGGAGCTTTTTGGCAAGTCACAACAGTTCTATGTTCACAGACAAAGAAATGAAGTTTCAAAGAAAAGAACACCATACCTACTATGAAACATGGAGGAGGCTCGGTTATGTTTTGCATCTATTTTGCTGCATCTGGCATGGGGTGCCTTGAATCTGTGCAGGGCATAATGAAATCTCAAGACTATCAAGGCATTCTTGAGAGAAACATACTGCCCAGTGTAAGAAATCTCTGTCTCAGTCACAGGTCATGATACCCCCAACATGATAAAGACCCAAAACCCATAGTAAAAGCATCCACGAATGGCTAAGAACAAAACAATGGACTATTCTGAAGTGGTCTTCTATGAGCCCTGATCTGTATCCTATCAAACATCTATTTAATCTGTGGAGTTACTCTAAAGGTTGATAATCCATAATATGGTCATGACAACATTATATAGATTTGATAACATGCTATCGGTAAGAATAAAATTTCGCAAGTACCGGTACTTCAGTACCAAGTCGATACTGAAATCGTGATCGACAATGTCTCAAGATAGACTGAACAGCTTTCGTTTTTGTGTTTTCGTCTGGACATTTTTGGCAGAGTCTGAGTTTCAGACTTTCTGAGTGAAAGTCTTTGGGATGTGCTGGAGGAGACTTTACAGAGTAAAGTCAGTACAGAGTATTGTCAGTACAAGATCTTGACCAAAAACATCAAAACATCACAACATTTATTTCCATCAAGTGGTGCATCAGTTTTTGGTCAAGATCTTGTACTGACAATGAAAGAGGTGAGCACTCTGTAAAGTCTCCTCCAGTACATCCCAAAGAGTTTCACTGAGGTTAAGGTCAGGACTCAGAGGTGCCAATTCATGTGTGAAAATGATTCTTTATGCGACTTTTTTTTTTGGCCGGGCATTGTATTTCACGGGGCTTTCAAGCAATTTCTGTTTATTTGCTTTGTTTAGCTGAGAGAACAATTGGTTTTAATTAAGGAAAATGGTCTCCGAGTTATCGTGCCATGATTATAATTAAGTCATATCGGATGAGGAAGCACAAACAGAGGTTAACTCGTGCCATTACGCCGAGCGTAGACCGAGCCAAAGGACATCCCTTTACCACCGCCACTTTGCAATGACGACAGTGAGTCCTTTCAACTGTGGGCTCTTCGCTATGAGGTAATTCAAGAGGCTCATTACAAAGACACTGGGGTTGATTTGGATTCAGTTTTAGCTGCTGAATTACAGACTAGATTGCCACCCGAACTGTTCATTGTTTGTGACAATTTTCCACCTGAAATTCAGTGCTCTTTTGCTGCAGCAAAGAAACAGTTACAAAAAAGTGTGCTGGCTTCTTTCCATAACTGCCGAATGAAGCTATGGAGGTGTATGCTGTAGACATTTGTAGGCTGATTGAATTTGAACAAACTGCCTCTGAATATATGAAACTATCAAGAGTCTTGGACTCATCAGCAGCCCAGACAGGATCATCAGGATGGTTGGCGAAGTATCTACGGGGATCATCACAGCCATCATCAGGGAAACTCCCATTAGCTGATGCTGCGGGGCGCTCAACGGCTACTTCTCCACCAGCCCCAAAGGACACCCCAATGGTAACAACCACAACTACCAACTTTGCTGAAAAAGAACATTCTCTTTCCATTGACTGTAAGGACACGTTCACTGCACACATTACTGGCATTATTGAAGGTGCTGACATGCACATACTGTTGGATACTGGCTCTAATATTTCACTCATTAATGAAACCACATGAATGGCAATTCCTTCATTGTGTAAAATACCTCTGAAAAGTAATTTCATCTTGTCAAAGTCAGTGACTATTCAGAGTTTAGACAGATTAGGGACTGTGACTGTCACTATGAGACTGGGTTCTCTCACATTGCAGCACAAAATACAGGTCATCAGAAATGTCAATCGGGGCATCATACTTCCTCCAGCAACATCAGGCAGTTTTGGATGTAGGTAGAAGACTTTGTTGCCTTTATGATCAGAACTTACCACTACTGAACACAGCCAAGCTTGTCCCTATCTACTGTACAGCCCAAATTTCAGTGCCCTCTACGAGATGTATTGTACAGCCACACTCATACCCTCTGCTGTTAATTTGGGTTTAGCAGATGGTTATAGTTGTTTACTTGAGCCTTACTCAAAATGGATGGTGGTGTTGTAGCATGCACCATCATGGTAGCTGAAAATGGTCGCACGGTAGTGCATGTCATAAACCCTTCAAACAGTCCTTTTGTACTGCAGCCAAGTATGCAATTGGGAAAGTTCAACCCTATATGCCAGGATGGTGTCATTGAATACTCAGGTTCCGTTTGTAATGTCTCAACTCCACCTGCTGTGTCTCCCTAACTTCCATTTGAGGTCAAGCGTGGGCACATATCTGATTGTCAGCTGTCTGAGATGAACTCATTATTGTTTCAGTATAGCGAAATACTGTATTTAGGATGAGTAGCACAGATTTTGGTAGAACAGAAATTGTCACATAGAAAATTAATACCAACAATGCAGCCCCAATTCGAAAATGTGCCTACCATATCCCTCTACATATGCAAGACCTGATTCAGTCACATGCGGATGACGTTGGCAAAAGGCATAGTTGAAAGCAGTCATAGCTCATGGGCTGTAGCCATTGTTATGGTGCGCAAAAAAGACGGCACCTGGCGTTTTTGCATAGATAAAGGCCTTAACTCTGTCACCATTAAAGATGTCCATCTTATGCCAAGGACTGATGACACCTTGGATGCACTTAGGGGTTCTTCTGTTTTTAGCACAATGGACCCATCATCTGGTTACTGGCAGGTGCAGCATCATGAGGCAGACAAACCAAAAAAAGCATTCACCACTGGTCGTTCCCTATACCAATTTTACGGTCATGCCAATGGGCCTTGTTATGGGCTCCTCCCTCTGTTCAATATCTGATGCAACTTATGTTACAGCGTCATTCCTGGAAGTCTTGCCTTGTTTACTTAGATGATATTACTGTGTATAGTAAGAGTTTAGGAAACTTTTTTTCCATAACACCCACACACGACTATTACACTACTCTCCATTGAAAGCCAACTAGCTAAGAAGTTGGACTTCAAAGATCTAATCTAATTGCCACAATGAACACTAGCCTATGTAAAAAGTATAAAGTATTTCCAGACAGATTTAAAAGCAATTGCAAATTGCATTTGCAACTGTGTTTCCGATTTGTGGACTCATAATTTGTGGCATAATTCAAAGGCAAATGCAAATCACTTATTATTGGTGTTGGGTATAGAGCCTGCCAAAATTCAAATGCAATCTCAATTATCTTTGCATTTGCATTTCTGATGCCTTGCACAGAAACCTGCCAAACATTGCTGAGAGCGGGAGTATACTATGGAGCGTGTTTGTATGCAAATGTGAAGAGAATTGCGATTGCATTTGAATTTTGTCAGGCTCCATACGTGACACCGAGGAAGTGAAATAGCATGGGAAAATAGAATGGGGTAATTGCTATTGCTATTTAAATATGACAGGGTCATAACTCGTAAGACATGGCAAATGCAATTGCAAATGGACTTTGCTATTATGTTAATATGTTTCTATGTTAATAGCAACAACTTTGAATATATTCAGAATATTTGAAACTCTGAATATAGGCTCTGTGACTAGTGTCTCTGTGAGGCCTAGTTTATACATTAAAGAATATTTGTGTTGCAAGAAAAAAGTGGAATTACGGGTAAGTGTGTCAGGCAGACGCGTAGAGACGTGCTAGCTTGCTTCCCTAATAATATTGTTCAGTGTAGAGTAATACTGTTTCAAATATATCAGGCTGGTGTTAAATAAATATTCTCTTCAATGATAAAACTCTTGCATGGATAGCTATAAATGAGCAGCTTGAAGAAAATGCTTCAGAAAATCTTTCAATAAGAATTGACTTGGTTTCTGAGTTCCTCAGGACTTTTTAAAACAAAGTTATGCCTGTATTACCCTCTACAACGGATATTAAACTTCTGCAAACCCCTGTTAAAATGGCAGGTTTTTGTGATATAAAAAAATGAAATCAAGATAAATCATGCCGGAATTTTTCCCACCCTGAATGTGAAATTACAACATACAAAAATCAAGTGAAAAACAATCAGAAACATTTTAGGGAAAAATAGGAAAAATAAAAAAGTTACAGTAACCAGGTTGCATAAATGTGCACACCCTTTTATATTTGGTGATGTGGCTGTGTTCAGAATGAACCAATTACATTTAGTCTCATGTTCAAAAGTAATTATCATACAGCTGTCATCAGTGAAGTTAATCTGAATAATTTCATTGATGACAGCTGTATGATAATTACTTTTGAACATGAGACTGAATGTAATTGGTTCATTTTAAACGCAGCCATCTGCTGTTCCTTCTGAATATTTCATCCGACTGCTGAAGCCGTGGTCCACAAAGAGCTTACAAAGCATGCATGATATCTCAGTTTTTTAAAGGAATCGATCAGGAGAGGGGTATAAAAGAAATTCCAAAACATTAGATGTACTATGCAACATTGTAAAGGCCATCATCAACAAGTGGAGAAAATGGAGCATGACAATGACATCACCAAGAACAGGAGTTTAAAAGAACAAGTCAAATACTTACCAGGGAGGCTGCCAAGAGACCTACAACAACATTAAAGGAGCTGCAGGAATATCTGACAAGTACTGATTACTCTCTGCATCTGACAACAATCTCTTGTATACTTCACATGTCTGGGCTATGGGGTAGGTTGGCTAGACAGAAGCCCTTTCTCTCAAAAAACATTCAAACTCAACTAAATCACCCCATAACATGTGGCAAAATGTGTTATGGTCTGATGAGACCAATTCCTAAAGATATAAGAATTCCATAATTCTAAAAGGTATGTTTGGTGCAAAAAAAAAGCACATCACCAAAAGAACACCATACCCATGGTGCAGCATGATGGTGGCAGCATCATGCTTTAGGGCTGCTTTTCTTCAGCCAGGATTAGGACTTTTATCATGGTGGAGGGAAGCATGAATAGCCACGAATACCAGTACATTTTAGTGCAAAACCTTCAGGTGTCTGCTAGTAAGCTGAAGATGAAAAGGAATTCCACATTTCAGCATGACAGTGACCCAAAGCGTACAACCAAATCAACAAAGGAATGGCTTAACCAAAAGATGATCAACACCTTGAACTCTTTGTCATATTCCTCAAACCATTCCTGACCATTTTTTGCAGTGTGGCAGGGCGTGTTGTCCTGATGAAAGAGGCCACTGCCATTAGGGAATACTGTTGCCGTGGAGGTGTGTACATGGTCTGCAACAATGTTTAGGCAGGTGGTACGTGTCAAAATAACATCCACATGAATGCCAGGACCCAAGGGTTTCTCAGCAGAACACTGTCCACAGCATCACAGTGCTTCTGCTGGCTTGCATTCTTCACGTAGTGCATCCTGGTGCCATCTCTTCTCCCGGTAAGCGACTAACACGCACCCGGCCGTGTACATGATGTAAAAGAAAATGCGATTCCTTCTTCCATTGCTCCATGGTCCAGTTCTGATGCTCACGTGCCCATTGTAGGAGCTTTCGGCAGTGGACGGGGTCAGCATGGGCACTCTGACCAGTCTGCAGCTATGCAGCCCCATACACAGAAGGCTGCGATGCACTGTATTCTGACACCTTTCTGTCATAGCCAGCATTAACTTTTTCACCAATTTGTGCTACAGTAGTTTTTCCTTACTTGGACCACATTTGGTAGTTACTAACGACTGCATAATGGGAACACCCCACCAGACCTGCAGTTTTGGAAATGCTCTTACCCAATCATCTAGCCATCACAATTTGGCCCTTGTCAAGAAAAGATGATCACATAACCCCAATATTATTATCCCTGCACTGGCTACCTGTTAAGTTTAGAATTGATTATAAACTAGCACTACTTACGTATAAGGCTTTAAATGGTTTAGCTCCCATGTATCTAGCCAGTCTTCTAACACGTCACAATCCACCTCGCTCCTTAATATCTTAAAACTCCGGACTTCTGGTAGTTCCCAGAATATCAAAGTCTACAAAAGGGAGTAGAGCATTTTCGTATTTAGCTCCTAAACTTTGGAATAGCCTTCCTGACAGTGTTCGGGGCTCAGACACAGTCTCCCAGTTCAAGCATAGATTAAAGACATATATCTTTAGCCAGGCATACACTTAATACATACATTATGATTTAGTGCTTGCTAATATTATATTATAATATAAGAGCAACTACGCTAATTCCTTTCTACTTGTTTCCCTTCTTCTACCCATCTCGAGGCACATAGAGATTGTGCCAGGTCAAGTAGATAGAGGCCAACCCTACGAGGATCCTGAGGCATCCAGAGATGGACCAGCTCCAGCTGGTTTCTGCCTCGTGAGGATTTGAGTATTTAAAGCAATGCTACCAACCCTATGTGGACTTTGAGGAAGACAACAACCTACAAATCAATATACACATAAAACTCTACATGACTATACATAAATGCAGAAAGGACATTGTTCTATCACACTCTCCAGTGTCACCCAAATGAGGATGGGTTCCCTTTTGAGTCTGGTTCCTCTCAAGGTTTCTTCCTCATATCATCGAAGGGAGTTTTTCCTTACCACAGTCGCCTCAGTCGCCTCAGGCTTGCTCACTAGGGATAATTTTGTCTAACATCTAGGACTGTTGCATGTTTTTGTTTGTTTGCATGTTTTTCTGTTTCTTATGTTCTGTAAAGCTGCTTTGAGACAATGTTCATTGTTAAAAGTGCTATACAAATAAAATTGAATTGAATTGAATTGTCAAAGTTTTTTCCTGCTTCCAGCACATCAACTTTAAGAACTGACTGTTCACTTGCTACCTAATATATTCCACCCCTTGACAGTGGTTCTAAAGTTATGGCTAATCAGTGTATGGCCAAAAGTCTGTGGACAGCTAGCCATTATGGCCATAGATGGTTCTTCCCCAAACTGTTGCAACAAAGTTGGAAACACAGAATTGTCTTAAATGTCTATGTAAGCTGTAGCATGAAGATTTCCCTTCACTGGAGCTATGGGGCCCAAACCTGTTCCATCATGACAGTGCTCCTGTGCACAAAGCGAGGTCCATGAACACATGGTTTGTCAAGGTTGGTGTGGAAGAACTTCATTGGCCTGCACAGAGCCGTGACCTCAACCCCACTGAATACCTTTGGGATGAACTGGAACTTGACATCAATGAATGCTCTTGTGGCTGAATGGGCAAATCTCCACAGCCACATTCCAAAATCTAGTGAAAAGCCTTCCCAGAAGAGTGGAGGTTATTATAACAGCAAAGGGGCGACTAAATCTGGTATGGGATGTTCAGCAAGCCCATATGGGTGTGACTGATCAGGCGTCCACACGGTTTTGGCCATATAGTGCATTTATGGACCTGACTGTTTCCTATGTACATATATTTCCTATATAATTCCTATGACACGTTGCTTTGAAATAAGAAAATAATTAAGTACAATGAAAACCTGTATTGGCTGTATAAATGTGTTAAATGTGTTAAACCTTTGTGATAAATAAACATGATTCTTTGTATTGAGCATCATGTATATAATCATATGGTGATTGCAGTGATATCATGTTTAATCATTTTAGCCATTATTGTGAAACCATAGTTTGGACTAAGTAATAATAGTCAGGAGTCCTACAAACACCACTTATGAAGCAATTATCAAGCTATGAATCAGTTTTACTAGGCAAAGATGGCACACAACTTGTTAGATCAGATTTCTCACTGCAGAGATTCACAAGGAACTTTGCAATAAAGATCAGCAGCACCGCTTTATGGATGATATGGTTTATTTATATGGTTTAAGATGTCATGTAGGGTACATAACAAAGCATTTTGGTATAAAGTAGACAATCATGGGAAATTCACTGTTAAATGTTGGTTCATCTCAGACAGTGGGGAAATGCGTTCACCAAAAGAATGAATTGTAGCAGTCATCAGCTGTGAGATTACAATTCGGGTAACATCCTGGCAGTTAAACATCCTGCTTCAGAACAGCACTAAAATAAAATCAGAATCTACCACTGAACATCAAAAGTCAAGAGTGCTGCTGTTTGTATGACTCATTCACATTTCTATTGTTTGTCCTAGTAAAAGTTGTTCCATTGGAATGGTTCTGCCTTTGTGGAGCGACACCAAAATCAACCTTGAGGGGGATGGGTGAGTGTATTTATAACATTGCTGTGATAAAAACTAAAGTGACCAGTTCACTTGCCATAATGTCACGATTACCTACAGTGAATATAAAAAGTTATCACACAGCTGTTAAAATAGCAGGTTTTTGTGATGTAAAATTAAACTAAGATAAATCATGTCAGATATTTTTCATCTTTAATGTGCATCCAATTTCTTTAAAGGTTGGATTTATGTTGCCGTTACAGTTCTTACCTAATGGCACAGCTTTACATAGAAATAATTTATTTAAATACATGTTTTCTTAGGTTGCACAATTAGACTTTATGGCTTTGAGGTGTTCTTTATGGTGCAATACTTGGCCCATGATTTCTTAATGCATGCCAAAATAGTTTTTGTTTTCAGTTATGCACCATCACATTTGAGGAAATCAGAATTTATTGACAGAAGTTTTTTCAGTGAGTTGAAATTTTATTTAAATTTCATTTTTCATTGAAATTTCATTTTAGAGCTGTCCTATTTTGCAACATTTTTTTGAATTTTCCAAAAACATAAACAGATTTTAAAAAATCACACCAAGCTATTTTGATTCAAATTTTATTTTATTAAATTAGCCTTTTTAATAGTTTACTCAATCTGCATATACTGTATGGTCAGATGTTCAACGAATGTTCAAGTTTTTAGACTTTGACTAAAATTTTATTTTGATGCACTGAAAATGTATTCACACAAAAGAGATAATGTAAATTAATGTGATGTATGCCATGTAAGTATTATATAGGAATATATTGAACTTAGACAACACCATCTCTGACTAATTCCAGAAGAAACTGTGGCCTGTGTCCATCTTAAGCCCTTTTTCCCTGTTCTCAGAGGCTTTAGCATCAGAACTGCTGGGAGGTTCCACATCTTCAAGCCTGTATCAGTGCAAGCCATGTGGTATGTTAAAGTTTCTATACTCCATGTTACTTGTTTAATTGTCTGACTGAATTTACATACCCAAATATTTTGTAACATATTATGGTATGCACATATCATACATAGTATGAGTAACATATCATATATGTTATGTCATCTAACATATCATTAGTAACATATCATGATATTTGTTATTTAGTGTATGAAATAAATTTTGTAAATGGTTTTGTAAAAGTGTTTTACTGTTTGATAATCATTCATTCTCTGCCATACCTGAATTTGTCCTTTTTGCAAGGTTAGCACATTGCATTACAGAATGAATTGATGTTTTATGTTTTTCATAATTGTACAGGTAAAGCCTGCTCATGGTATGATATCCGTTTAACCCAGAATCATGTATTTAAATACATCACTGTACCCATCCAGCATGACTTGGTGGGGCCTGCATGGGCTGTGAAACATGGGTTGTATTCTGGGCACAGTTGGGCTTCCTAGAAAACATATACAATCACCGCCCACTTTATCAGGAGCACCTGTACACCTGCACATTAATGCAGTTGTCTAATCAGCCAATCATGTGGCAGCAATGCAATGCAGCAGCACAATGCAAAAAATCATGCAGATACAGAGCTTCAGTTAATCAAACATCAGAATGGGGAAAAAATCTCTGTGACTTTAACCTTGTTATGGTATTGGTGCCATGGTATTGGGCTGGTTTGAGTATTTCAAAAACTACTGATCTCCTGGGATTTTCACACACAACTGTCTCTAAAGTTTACACAGAATGGTGTGAAAAACAATAGCATTGAGTGAGCAGCAGTTCCGGGGGTGGAAATGCCTTGTTGATGAGAGAGATAAGCTCTCTTTACAACTGTGGTGACCAGAAAAGCATTTCAGCATGTACAAAACATTGAAACTTGAGGTGGATGGGCTACAACAGCAGAAGACACATTGGGTTCAACTCCTGTCAGCCAAGAACAGGAATCTGAGGGTGTCATAGGCACAGGCTCACCCAAACACGACAGTTGAAGATTAGAAAAAAAATCATGTGGTCTCTTTCCAGTCTTCAACTATCCAGTTTCAGATTCTGCATGAATGTGCAGGTTTATAGGTGTCCATAATAAATTGGATGGTGTGTGTATGTGGGCTACAAGTGGGCTACAAGTGGGCAACCCATAAAAAGGAATACGTGTGGGGCCTACATTGGTTTCAGTGTCAGAGATTACTGTATCAGACTGTGTCAGAGATTTAACCTCTTCTCTACAGTACTTTTGAAGTAAATTAAACTGCCTTTCATGTAATTATATTACATTTATCACCATAAATTACAGTGATTTTTTTTTTTAAACTTTATATCAAATCTACAAATAGTGCATATATATATTTCCATAAAATGTATGTATGAATGTATGTATGTGTGTATGTAGTAGAAGCGGGGGTGTGATCGAGTGCTGGTTTGTGAATGGGAGGCAGAGCCAGAGAAAGTGGTAAGGATTATACACCTGTGGGGAATTTGGCTATTAGAGTGTTCTGTGTTCAGACCTGAAGCGGCCGATATTGCAAGGGGTCAACCCCCGAGCAACACTGTCAGCACTCGGCCACCTGTTCGCACTCGCCCAAAAGCTCAGAGACACCTGCCGAAGGTGGCTGCTGGCAGGGAAGTGCGGCACCGAAGTAGTTGTTGACCTTGTGGTGCTGGAACAGTTCATTGCCTGATTACCGGATGGGACAGTGGAATGGGTCCAGTGCCACCGATCGGCGTCTTTAAAACGAAGTGATCCAGCTGGCAGAGGACCACTTAGTAGCATATCCAGGGCAGACGAGCCCTTACTTTCTCTCCCTCTCTCTCTCACACTCTCATACTATCCTCCTTTCTCCCCGCTCTCCCCATCCCTGCACCATGGAGACAGGGGCCATTTCCCCTGAAACCAGCTCCCCAAGCCCATGCTTTCCCTCCCCTACCCTCTCCTCCTGTGTCTATCTCTTCTTCCTCTCAGGGCGGTGACTCTGGGGCCACAGGTATGGGAGTAAGGCCTGGGCCTGTGTGATGTCATAGCAGGGAACCCAGGCATTTCCAGGATCAGTGCCATGTGATCAAGGTGGCGGATTGGTGAAGGTGAGGTGGGGGGGATGTTCACAAGTATACATTGGTGCCCATCACGATCCAATTCAGGGGACAAAAGCACATAATAGAGGCGGCGGTTAGTCCCTCTTCACCCATGCACTGATTTTGGGGACAAATTGGCTGGCATTTCGGATATTGCTGAGGGGCATGTGTGTGGATGGGTCTTGTAGCAGTGTAGCAAGGTGTGGGACATGCGCAGCATTGGCTGGGGAGGTGTTGCCTGGGCCATCAAAGTCAGCTCCATGTCAGAAAGACATGGAGGCCAGAGGGAGGCCCTCAGGGATTTCCCCTTGGAGCAGACAGGGGATAAAACCCTCAGGCGTGCTTTTGACCAAGTGAAAGTAATTGATGGTCAGCGGGTTCAGCCCAAGGTTGTGCGCTCTTCCCCTATTTTGCAATTTTTAAAGACACAGGACACTGAGACAAAGAAAGAAATGAGCCAGTTATTGGTCCCAAAGAGCTGTCAGGAAATGTTATTCCAGGTGGCTCACCATAATCTGATGGCAGCGCATTTAGGTCAGGACAAATCACTGAACCTACTCATGGCCTGTTTCTATTGGTCGGGCATTTATGGCGATGTTCGCAGGTGGTATGACGCATGTCGCGAATGTCAGCTGGTGAGTCCATTGACCACCCCAAAAGCACCATTGCACCCTCTTCCATTAATTGAGGTTACCTTCAAAAGAATTGTTATGGACCTTGTTGGGCCATTGGATCAGACTGGATGAGGGCATCACTTTGTGTTATTTCTAGTGGACTACGCAATGCAATACCCCTAAGCATTGCCACTTAGCAACATCTCAGCACGCAGTGTTGCGGAGGCACTCTTCCGTGTCATCTCCCGAGTTGGGATCCCCAAAGAGATCATGACTGATCAGGGCACGTCCTTTATGTCTCGCACTCTCCGTGAACTGTATGAATTATTGGGGATTAAATCAATTCACACCAGTATTTAACATCCGCAGACAGACGGACTGGTTGAAAAGTTTAACCGAACAAAACAAATTATGATTCGTAAGTTTGTTCACGGTGATGCTCGGAATTAGTATAAGTGGCTCAAGCCCCTGTTATTTGCAGTTTAAGAGGTCCCGCAAGCCTCCAGGGGGTTTCCCCATTTGAATTACTATACATGTGCAAGCCTCACAGAGTCTTACATCTCCTCATTTCCCTTCGTACCTAGGAGAAGTGTTACACTGGTGCCAAAACCTGGGAGTCCTCGCCAGTAGCGGATATCGTCAAATGCCTCACCGGCCTCCACTAGACTCAACCAGTATTTGGACAGTGACACAATGTTCAGAATCTTGCCTCTGTACACCACCACAATTTGAAATGATGCAATCAAGTGATTGAAATGTAGACAGCTTTAATTCAATGGGTTTAACAAAAATATTGCACCAACCATTTAGGAATTATAGGCATTTTTTTTACATAGTCCCTCCATTTTCACAGGCTTTGGACACAGTAATTGGACAATTGACTGATAGGCAGTTTCATGGAAAGTTGTGGCCTGTTTTCCCGTTATTTCATGACAAATTGAGGATATAAAATGTCTGGAATGTCTGAAACATTTGGCAGCTGTTCATCAGCTCTGAATATGCTGTCCGAAGAGGTGTCGATGCAAGTGAAGGAGAGGCTATCATTAGGCTGAAAAAACAAACCAAACTATTTAGAGAAATAGCAGAAACTTTAGGAGTGGCCAAAACAACAATTTGATGCATTCTTAACAAGAAGGAATGCACTGGCAAGCTCAGCAACACCAAAAGGCCTGGAAGACCACAGAAGACAGCTCAAGTGTTAGAGTTATCTAAAGGGCCTAAAAAGCCTGCCCAGTCCTGGAACAAGATTTTTGGACAGATGAAACCAAGATTAAGTTGTACCAGAATGATGGGAAGAGAATAATATGGAGAAGGACAGGAAGGGCTCATGGTCCAAAGCATACCACATCATCTGTCAAACATGATGGAGGAAATGTTATGGCATGGGCTTGTATGGCTGCCAGTGGAACTGGGTCATTGGTGTTTATTGATGATGTGACTGCTAATCGAAGTAGCAGGATGAATTCTGAAGTGTATAGAGCTATGCTTTCTGCTCAGAGTCAGACAAATGCTGCAAAACTGATAGGACGGTGCCTCACAGTACAGATGGATAATGACCCAAAACATGCTGCAAATCATGGGAGATCATAGGAGAATGACCAGAGTGTTTTGAGCTGACAGGAAACCTATAGTAACTCAAATAAAACTCTTCACAACTATGGTGAGCAGAAAAGCAGTTCAGCATGCACACCACATCAAATCCTGAGGTGGATGGGCTACAACAGCAGAAGACCACATCAGATTCCACTCCTGTCAGCCAAGAACAAGTATCAGTGGCTATCATGGGCACAGGCTCACCAAAACTGTACAGTTTAAGACTGGAAAAAGACAAGGTTACATTTTTTCTAATTTTCAGCTGTCCAGTTTGGGTGAGCCTGTGCCCATGATAGCCTCAGATTCCTGATCTTGGCTGACAGGAGTGGAACCTGATGTGGTCTTCTGCTGTTGTAGCTCATTCACCTCAAGGTTTGATGTGTTGTGTGTTCTGTGATGCTTTTTGTTCACTGCGGTTATAAAGTGTTATTTGAGCTACTATATCCTTCCTGTCAGCTCATGCGCATATATACTCATATACAGTCATGTGAAAAAGTTAGGACACCCCATTAAATATTCAGTTCTTTATTAAGAAATGTCAACATGTCAATTTCTGATCTTGTTTTAATTTGTACCTGTAGATGAGAGTAATGCAATTGCATGTAAACAACAAAAAATCACTTTGTTCTCACTTATTAAACAAAAGAAATTTAAAAAAGGAGTATTTCACCTGAGAAAAAAGTTAGGACACCCCATGCCCTAATAGCTAGTGTTTTCCCCTTTGGCATGAAATAACCTCTTCTGACATCAACTGGAAGAAAGTTTCCCCCACTCCTCAATGCAGAATTCTTTCAGCTGTGTGATGTTTGAGGGGTTTCTTGCATGCACAGTCTGTTTCAAATCACCCCACAGGATCTCTCTAGGATTTAGATCTGGGCTTTGACTTGGCCATTCCAGAGCTCTTCATTTTTTACTTTTCAGTCAGTCTTTGGTGTAGTTACTGGTATGTTTTTGGTCATTGTCATGGTGCAAGGTCCAGTTCCGCTTCAGCTTCAATTTTTTGACAGATAGTCTCACATGTTCGTCAAGCACCTTCTGATACAATGTAGAATTCATAGTGGATTCTATGATGGTCAGGTCCTACTGCAGCAAAGCATCCTCAAACCGTAACACTTCCACCTCCATGTTTCACAGTTGGTATGAGGTACTTTTGCTGAAATGCTGTATTTGGTTTATGCCAAACATGCCCTCTGTTATGGTGTCCAAAGAATTCAATTTTAGACTCATCTGTCCAAAGCACATTATTCCAGAAGTCTTGGCCTTTGTCTCTGTGTTCTTTGGCAAACTTCAGTCTTGCCCTCATGTTTTTCTTAGACAGCAAAAGGTTTCCTCCTTGCACACCTCGCATGATAATTAAAGTTGTGCAGTCTCTTTCTGATTGTAGATTCATGCACTTTGACATCAACTGTAGCAAGAGCTTGCTGTAGGTCCCATGTTGATATTTTAGGGTTTTTGGAGACTTCTTTAAGCATCTTGCGGTCTGCTCTTGGGGAGAATTTGCTTAGACGGCTTGACCGGGCCATGTTGGCAGTTGTTTTAAATGTTCTCCACTTGTAAATGATTTTCCCAACAGTGGAATTGCTGATTACAAATTCTTTTGAGATCTTTTTATATCCCTTACCAGACTCATAAGCATCAACAATCTTCTTTCTGAAGGCCTTTCAGAGAGCTCTTTGGATCTCACCATGGTGATACCTCTCACTTCAACAATTAAGAGCAAACCAAACTAAATGTCTGAGGTTTAAATAAGCAAGCTGCCTTCAAAATACTCTGTAATGATGTTCTAATAATTTGCACCTGATGTGATACACCTGTAGGTAATTTTAGCCATTTTAAGTACAAATAAATGTGGGGGTGCCCTTACGTTTTCCTCACAAGAAATTGGATTTTAAATTACATTTTACAGATCATTTTATAAGGTCTTTTCTTTGGTTTTATTTGTTTAGTTATATTACTTGAATCTCCCAATATTGTTAAAATGAAGATAAAATGTCCATATGTTTAACTTTGTTAAAAACGTCTCCAGGTTATGTATGTAACCATGGTTCCCCGAGGGAACGAGACGCTGCGTCGAAACGCTATGGGAACACCTTCAGCGTGACCACGCTCTGAATCACATGTGTAATCAGTCCAAAGGATGAGCGAGACATCACGGGCGGGGTGACATAGCGACCAGGAAGCTTAAAAGCATGCGCGGTGGATACAGCGGCAGCTTCGAGAATGAAGCGGGTGCTTGCAGGGATGCTAGAAGTATGGCACTGAGACACAGTGTCTCGTTCCCTCGGGGGAACCATGGTTACATACGTAACCTGGAGACGTTCCTCTTCAGGAACTCGAGCTGCGTCGAGGCGCTATGGAAACGAGTATGCCCATGCCACCAGACTTACAAATCCCTACGTAGTGTGGAAGAGCACAGCTAGGGTGAGAGAACAAAAAAAAAAAGCCCGGAGTGGCTCGCATGTTGAGGCCATAGGACCTGACGAAAGTCAGGGGCACGGACCAACCCACAGCTTTGCAGATGTCCTGCATAGGGACACCTGCCAGAAAGGCCTTGGAGGCTGCCACACTTCTAGTGGAGTGAGCCTTGACTCCCAAGGGCGAGGGGAGATCAGAGGACTCATAGGCCAGACAGATGGCATCCACGACCCACCGGGCAGCTCTGAGGACGTATGCGTCCAGTGCCTCTGCTGGTCGGGAGGAGGACAGAAGGCGTGGAGTACAACAGGCCTTCGGACTAGAATCGGACCTGCAGGAACTCCTGCACTGTACCAACTGGGCAGTTAACTGGGTCGAGCTGGCGTTCTCCGCACCAAGAAGTGAAAAATTTCCACTCAGGGCGTACAGTTTCCTCGTTGAGGGAGCTCTGGATTGGAGAATGGTCTCAACATCCTCGGTTGAGAGACTGGAAGCTATGAGTTGTGCCCCCGCAGAGGCCACACCCACAGCCTCCACAACTCTGGGCGGGGGTGGAAGGGGGTGAGAGGAGCTCCCTCCTGACGAGGATCTCCCATGGAGGGCCGTCGAGGAGGGAAATCAGGTCCGAAAACCATACGCGGCCCAGCCAGAATGGGGCTACTGCTACTAACAACAGAAGGACCCCGTCCTGGCGCACTCTCTCCAGAGCTCCCGGGAGCAGAGCAATCGGGGGAAAGGCATACAGACAAAGCCTCTGCCAGGTCTGTACATGGTATCCAGTCCGAGAGGAGCTGGATGAGTCAGAAAGAACCAGAGGGGACAGTGCGATATCTCCTGAGTCGCAAACAGATCCACCTAAGCCCGGCCAAACACTCTTCATATCTGCTTCACCATCTCGGGGTGAAGTCTCCGTTCCCCGGGCCTCGGCCCCTGCCTCGACAGGATGTCTGCTCCCATATTGAGATGCCCAGGGATATAAACTGTCCAATGGGAGGAGTTTCCCATGGGACCACACAAAGATCTGGTGCTCCAGCCTGTAAAGGGGGCACTAACGCGACCTCCCCGGTGGTTGACGTAAGAGACCACCTCTTTGTTGTCGGTGCGCACAAACACATGGCGATCTCTTAGGTCCGGGAGAAAGTGTTTCAAAGCTAGAAACACGGCTATCGTCCCCAGGCAGTTATTGTGCCACGTGAGATGGCGGCTGCTCCACAGAGCACGGGCTGAGCGGCCACTCATGACCACTCCCCAAACAGTGAGAGATGCATCCGTCACTAGCATTACGCGGCGACAAGGAGCTCCAGCACCGGGCCCTGAGACAAGAACCAAGGTTTCCTCCACATGTCTAAGGCACATAGGCATCGCCGTGTGACCTTGATCATGTGAAGCAGGTTTCCCCTCGGGGAGAGCCCCTTGGTCTTGAGCCACCACTGTAGGGGTCTCATGTACAACAGGCCAAAAAGTATCACGTTGGACGCAGCTGCCATCAGACCCGAGCAGGAGACAGACGTGCCTGCATTGTGGTCGAATCCCACACCACGTCCAGATAAGTGGTTCTTTGTACTGGAGAAAGCACATTTTTCTTGGCGTTTAGTCTTAACCCCAGTTCTTCATGTGGGCGAGAACGACATCTCAATGCCGAACCGCCGCCTGCTCCGATTGAGCTAATATCAACCAATCGTTGATATAATTCAGTATGCGGATGCCCTGGAGTCCCAGAGGAGCCAGACCAGCATCCACACCCTTCGTGAAAGTGCGGGGTGAGAGTGCCAGGCCGAACGGAAGAACCAGATATTGGTAAGCTTCGCCCCCAAACCTCAGGAAACTTCCTGTGTTGGGGAAGGATGGAGATATGGAAGTATATGTCTTTTTGATCGATTGTGAAAAACCAGTCCTTGTAGACTTGTTTGATTGTAAGCATCCTGAACTTCAGTCGCATGACTGAGCAGTTCAGTTGATGCAGATCTAAAATGGGACGCAACCCTCCATCCTTCGTTGGAACAATAAAGTACCGGCTGTAGAACCTGGACTCTCTGTCGTGAGGAGGGACCACCTCGTTGGCCTCCTTCCTCAAGAGAGTGTTTACTTCTTGTTCTATTACCAGAGCCTGCTCAGGCCCACCAAAGTAGGAAGAACCCCGCAAAAACGAGGCACTGGAGAACTGAATTAAATTCAATAGCCTCTCTCTACAGTATGCAGGACCCATTGAGACACATTTGGCAGAAGTTTCCACGCTGCCAAATAGTCTGCTAAGGGAATCAGTCTCTCGAGACTGACCTCTGACCTCTGGTGTAATGAGAGCAGCTAGCTCAGTGCCCTGAAATGGTGGACTGACAGGGGATGGCCGAACTAACTGCTCTGGAGACCTCCGAAGAGGTAGCGAGCCTCCCAGTACCGCTACGTTCCCGGGCAGAAACTGAGAGAAGCCCACGGTGTGCAGGCAAGCGCCAGCCTGGCCTGCTGCCTTGTACCCCTTGCCCACCAGCGCTGAGGTGGTCCGCAGCAGCTTGGAGGGTAATGCCAGAGCCTTTAGGGATGATGCCGAGCCAGGGAACAGATAGCTAGCCAGCGTCTGTTCAACCCGGGGCATCGTGCCAACAAAGTGCCAACGTTGCACATCTAAGCTTTGCAATATTTGCCCACTCTTCTTTGAAGTGTTTTGAAATGCTCAAGTTCAGTTAAATTTGATGCTGACCGTTGGTGGACTGCAGTCTTCAAGTCATTCCACAGATTTTCAATGGAATTTAAGTCTGGGCTTTGACTAGGCCATGCAAGGACATTCACCTTTTTCTCCTTCAACCACTGTGTGGTCAGTTTTGCTGTGTGCTTTGGGTCATTGTCATGTTGGAAGGTAAACCTTCTTCCCATTGACAACTTTCTGGCAGAGGGCAGCAGGTTTTCCTCAAGAATTTGACAGCATTTTTCCCCATCCATTTTTCCTTCTATCCTGACAAGTGCTCCAGTCCCTGCTGCAGAGAAACACCCCCACAACAGGATATTACCATCTCCATGCTTTACTGTAGGAGTGGTGTTATGGTGTTATTTGGATGGCGAGCTGTATTGGCTTTCTGCCAGAGATATCGTTTGGTGTTGAGGCCAAATAATTCTAGTCTCATCTGACCATAGCACTTTTTTCCACGTGGCCTCAGAATCTTCAAGGTGCGCTTTGGCAAAGGTCAGTTGTGACTGCATGTGGTCTTTTTTGAGGAGTGGCTTTTTTCTTGCAACCCTCACGTACAAGCTACATCTGTGGAGAATTTGTGATATTGTTGTCACATGCACACAATAACCACTCTGTTATAAATTCCTGCAACTGCTTCAAAGTTGCTGTAGGTCTCTTGGTAGCCTCTCTGACCAGTTTCCTCCTCGCTCTTCCATCCAGTTTGGAGCAACGTCCTGATTCAGGGAGGGTCTCAGTTGCAAACACCTTCCACTTAATAGACTTCACTGTGCTTCTAGGGATTGATAATGCCTTTTAAATTTTTTTGTATCCATCACCTGAATTGTGCCTGTCTACAACTTAATCCCAGAGAGCTTTTGACAGTACCTTGCCACCCATAATTGATTGTTTGCTTCAGTTGCACTACCAAGGACTGAAATTCTCCAGGAATAGTTCTTTTATGCTGAGCTAATCAAAATGACCACAGTTGATCAAAGGTGGAAGTCAAATGGCTTGGTGTGCCATTGAGATGGTGATTAGCTACACCTGATTGAGTTTACAAATCATTCCAACTCAGTGATTCTGTTTTTTATTTATTTATTTTTTTTCTGACCTGTTGCTGTTATATCTTTCACTTGGATGTTATAGGTTACACTGAGTAAATACAGCTGGATAAAACAAAAATTGTGTCCATCTTCATTTCAGGCTGCAAAGTAACAAGATGTGATTATTTTGAAGGGGGGTGTTTCTTTTCTATACCCACTATACATATTATATATATATATATATATATATATATATATATATATATATATATATATATATATACGGTCAGAATGCCTATGCTGACCCCGTCTATTGCCGCAAGTGCCTACAATGGGCATGGGAATATCAGAACTGGACCACCGAGCAATGGAAGAAGGTGGCATAGTCTGATGAATCACGTTTTCTTTTACATCATGTGCACAGGAAATAAGGTGATTCCATAATATTTTCCTCAACATTGAGTGATTCCATACTTTTTTCCTCTACTTGATTTGGAAAATGACATGCCATTAATAAAATAAAAAAAAAGTCAGTGAATTTTTTTGATGCATGTTTCACAAAGCCAGAATGTTAAGCTATTGAACAAAACCTTTTTTGTGTCATATCTGTGATTTGTTTGTTTGCTATAAAGTAAAAAAGCTGGGTGAACATCCTCTAAGTGTGGCGATTCCATAATTTTTGCCAGGCGTTGTATTTAGTGGGCTATGACTGGGGCCCAAGTAGGAATTAAATGGTCTGCTATATCTGTTCTAACTGGGCTATAAAATATTTGTGTTATTTTATGTATTTTGTTAGAACTGAGTGTCAGAAGATTTCAATTTAATAACTCAGGAAATAACTTTATAATTTTTTTAATGTTAAAACCAATGTCAGATTTACACTTTAACTTTAAGAATAAAGATAAGGATGTAAAGTGATAAATGAGGAGCTAAGTGATTGCTGTCTTTCCCCCATGGGAAAACAAATGAAAGTCTTTTCCCGCCGGGACTAATTCTCCACCTGAGTGGAGGAGCAGCAATTCATGGCTGAAGACCAACTGGAACACTACATAAATTATTAAGGTACGTTTTTATCTTTATGTACAGTCACATTTCTGTAATTTAATAAAAGTGCAGTGTTTAAAAAGAGATGCAGTTAAGGTGGTTTGGGCAAATTCTCAGTGAACATATTAATACTAACTTGCAGCTAGCTGAAGCTCAATGGCGCTGTCTTACCCCAGGGGTATGAGCGCATGCATTACTGCTGCTGGTGCAGCGCCACTTTCTGAGAGTTGTTTTACTTAGGGCTCTCAAATTTTGCAGCATTTGCAGTTGATTAAAATCATTTAACTTAAATTCTACATCTCTGTTATTTCGTGTGCATTCTTACTGGACTTGTCTTTTGGAGCTGTACTCATACATTTTAATTTTGTAAAAAATATGCTTACTGTCTGTTGGGAAAGCCTGATGTGCTATTTTTATATCTGTTATGTATACAAGACACTAAGGTTTGCATTTAAAGTTTTTTTTATTTATTATTTATTCCACATTTTGTCATAATAAAGGCAATGTAATTTGGGTCTCGTTAGTAATTATGCCATTGAAGCCCACAAATGTATTCAGTTAAGCATAGACCAAATAAGATTTATAATCTAATAAGATTTGCCCATATTATGGATGTTCTCTTTTCCTATCTGGATGTTCTCTTTGTATCTGCCAGAAGGGAGCTACTGAAGAGAGATGTCACCTTTCATCTCCAGAGTGAACCACACACAGAAGGGAAAAAAAGAAAAGGATGGTAGGAAATTTCATTACTTCCCACTTAGGTGTTCTTAGAAATAGTTTAACCAAACAATCAATTGTATTAATCATTAGAAAACTATTGCAGTTTATCTTGAAAAATATAAAAGATAAACATTCATTTGTTTACAACTTCCAAATACCTTTTTTTAAATTGGATAAACATTGTTTTCATATTTATATAAAGCAAAACAGAACAATAGTGATTACTACTATTGACTGTAAATGTAAAATTTATGGCAGCCTATTAAGCTACAACTATGAAGTAGATAAATACTAATAATACATGTAAAGTGATCACTCAGTGTAAGGTCATCCTAAGTTATTTGTGGTGTTTTATTTTTTACCACTATCAAAGAGGATAACAAACTTCTTCTAAATTTAAATGAAGCTTTTTTGTATTTGTAGGTGTCAGACTGAGAATCGCATCTTCATGTGAAACAGGGTCTGACTGGAAAGGAGTCAAGAATGCTTAAAAGGCACCACCAGCTCAGATTCTGAACTCAAGGTCTGTTAACTTGTTGGAAATGTTAAGAATCTATTTTTCTAGTTTTCTTGAAAAGAATAATTACGTAAGTTTCTTTCTGTGGTGTTTAGGTTACAAAAGCCCCAAGCTAGGGTAATGAGTGTTTCTGGTAAAGACATGCAGCAAAAATGTCCTTTCTGCTCATTATTCATTTCATTAGGTACCATGTTTTTTAGCAAATTATTATTTGGCTTATTATTTATAATTTTGAACAAAGAAACAGATAATAGGAACATTCTTACATTCCAGTATTAAAAATCAGTTGCTATATGTCTAATTTCATTCCGGGTCTATGACAATGGCAATAGGATGAGGTTGGGTCATAATATACACACCCTTGCAGTATTATATCTTTTTCAGCAATAGATGTGTTTCAATCAATTTAAGATACATTCCTATACATAGTGAGGTTTGAATAAAGTATGGTTCTCCTAAATAATGAGACATGGTGGCAAACAGAAAGCTCCAGTTACACATAAAATTGGTTATGGCTGAGTAGAATATTGACTAGCTTTTGAGGTCAACAGTTTATTCTAAAAATTATGTATAGACTGTTGGCTTGCATAACGAGATTGCACGTTAGTGATCTTGACGTCTGATTTTGTTCCCTCTTGAAGGTGCTTGAAGAAAGCCAGTGCAAAAAGCATTAACCACAAAGATGGTGAAAAAGCCGTGTCCAAGTGGTGGATGGGGGAACATGCTCACAGCGTCTACCAGCGTCTGACTCTATCAGGTAACTTTTAGAGTTAATTAGTTTTAGATTTTGAAAAAAAATGTTTCCCTGCTATCTGAACATCATGCAGACATGTGAATACTTCTTTCCTTTCCTCAGAAATCTTTATGTGCTCTGGGATGGCTGAATATTTCCACCCTCGTTCAAACATTCTAATGGGCTTTCGGAGTGCGGTTAAGAAAATTGAGTGTTATTAAACTCTAGCTATTTATATAATTGAATAACATTATTGCTATATTTAAGAAAAACATTATTAAACAATTACATAATTGCTATTATTAATGTTGTTGTCCTTTTGACTGCTCCCGTTACGGGTCGCCGCAGCGGATTATTGATCCGCATGTTTGATTTGGCACAGGTTTTTACACCAGATGCCCTTCCTGGTGCAACCCTCCTATTTTATCCAGGCTTGGGACCAGCACTGAGAGTACACTTGCAGTGGCTGGGGTTGATTCACTGCCCAGGAATCAAACTCAGGCTGTGGCATTGAGACAGCAGTACCTTAGCCGCTAGACCACCAGGGACCTATGTTATTGTTATTATTTAAATTTAAATTTAAAAATAACATCTTTGTTAGATTTATGAAAATTTGAGGAGTGTGAGTAAAGAGATTTTTAAAAATACTTTTAAAATTGTTTAAGCTATAAGTGTTAAGTCGTTACAGTATAGCTATTGGTGCAACTGTATGTGTATTATTGATAATTGTATCATTGTTATTGATCTGCTTGTTCTTTGCTGTTAATTTGTAAATAAAAAAGTAACTGTATTATGTATCCTTTACTCTGTGTAATACTTCAAGTTAAAAACAGCTACTGTAAAATAAAGTAGCCCATGCAGGACAGTCCATGTACCCATGGTGCTGTTCCACATTAAGCCCATGTAGGGGCTACCCTGTTTGTCAACAAAGGCCCTACATGTGGCCCATCTGTGCTCGATCATTAGCCCTTACGGGCATCTGCATGTGGGGCTACCGTGGAAATTGCAAACAAAAGATAGCAGGACCCAGTTGGGCTGCCCCCATGGGCACCAGTTGCAAGCCCATTTGGGACCAATGTGGGCCTACATAGACATGCTGGCTGGGTATCTGTCTATAATTTTACATTTTCAAACTAAACATATATTTCTATACCACAGCGTGGTTGAATTCTCCAATCTGATTGTTCAGAAGGTGTGCATTATTTCCGCATAACAGCACGTCTCTGACAGTAGTTTCAGCTGTAAAATGAACAATGGATTTATATTACTGCACTCACTCTAAAGTGTTACTGTTTCTGTAGTAATACCTCATACACAGGGACTTGTATGGCAGATGTATCTATGTATCTAAGACTAATAATGAACAGATTTTTAAAAAACTTTGTTTAACAAAGTAAAACATATAATGATTGATTTTTTTATGTTTGGAGATATTTATTTAGCATTTATTGAAGGAGTCTCAATTGTAAGCTCTTTGTAACGGTCAAAGTTTCCCAGCTCAGGAAAGTCTCTCAGAGGAGTTATATGAAAATAATGCACTTGGGGGGTGTAGTGGCATTCTGTTTGTGCGTCATGCCGCATCTTGACACTCATCCATATTTGGAATATTGTTAACATTATAAGTATTTAATATTTCCTTTTCATGATATGTTTCATAGTAGTATGCTGACAAATGCAAATGTTTGATTAAGTACTAACCCACATCCCAATTCCCCTGATCCTCAGGTCAGCTTTGCAGGTGCTGCATAAAGCATGCGAAGTGTCACGTCGGTATAACTATGTCCCTGGCAGCACTACATTCTCCTGGATAAGCTTTTATGAGAGCCGAATCTCCTCCAAACAGAGTTGCGTCAATGAATGGAACACCATGAGCAACCTGGAAACCCCCAGACCTGAATCCCCTGTCATGTTCTCCGACCAGTAAGCCACCCTATAGGTTATTAAATCAGGCTGTAGCTCAGATTGACTGTCAAAGCTTTTGGTCTACAGTTGGTTCCCCTTCAGGAACTCGAGCTGCGTCGAAACGCTATGGGAACGCCTTCAGAGTGACCGCGCTCTGAATTACATTTGTAATCAGTCCAATGGATGGGTGAGACGACACAGGTGGGGTGACGTAGCAACCCGGAAGCTTAAAAGCATGAGCGGTGGGCGCCGCGCCAACTTTCTGTCATTCAGCAAGCGCTCTGTGTGTATTGTCTGTCTATTTTGTATTGTCTGTCTATTTTGTATTGTCTATCTAAGCAAAAGACAAAACAAAACATAAGGGCAAGAGCGGGCAGCGTTTTAGGCTGTGCGTTGTCTGCTTGGGAGCGGAGCATGCAGAGTCGGCTCTCGAGGGAGCCGGCTGCTCGCATTGCGAGCGTTTGCCGCTGCGTGCGCTTCGCTCCTGGAGGGCTCTCTTCGAGGAGGGAGCCTCCACTTGCGTTCCTCACGGTGCTGGCCCCGCTTCTGCCGAGGCAGAGCGGCGGTTACACTCGTGGGGTTCACAGATGGATTTGGTGGAGGGAATGGAGACGGGCGAGTCCCTTTCTCCTTCCTCACCCACCAGATCCACTGCCCGCTCTCTGGGATCGGAAGCCCGCTTTGCGGTTTCTTCCCCCAGGCAGTGGGCTCGGAGCTCCGTCTGTCTTCCTCCGAGGAGGTTGACGTGGAGGGTGCCGATGATAATTCGCCCCCTCTTTTGGATTTGGTGGAGGGAATGGAGACGGGTGAGTCCCTTTCTTCTTCCTCATCAGCCAGATCCACTGATCCTTTTATGTGGTTTCACTTTCGCTTTCGCTTTCGCCGCGGCATGCCTAAAGCTCGCGAAAAGACGAAACATGAGGCGAAAACAGGCAGCATTTTAGGCAGTGTGTTTCTCCCTGCTGTATTACGGGTGGGGATACACATGGTCTGTGCGTTATCTGTTTAGGAGCGGAGCCCGCATTGCGTGCGTTTGCCGCTGCGTGTGCTTCGCTTCCGGAAGGCTCTCTTTGAAGAGCCACCACCTCCACGCCGGAGCCTACCTTTTTTCCCCGACCTCCACACCGAGCTGTCGAGGTCGTGGGGGAGGCCTTTCTAGACTCAGGAGATCGTTCTGCCAACCCTGCCACCCATGGTGCTTCAGGGCGCAGTGGTGTCCGGCGAGCGCTTCTCTCAGTTTCCGCCTGGGAACATAGCAGTACTGGGAGGCTTGCTACCTCTTCGGAGGTTTCCAGGACCTGCCCGTCCGCCGCTTCAGGGCACTAAGTTAGCTGCTCTCATTACACCAGAGGTCAGTCTCGAGAGACTGATTCCCTTAGTAGACTATTTGGCAGCGTGGAACTTCTGCCGAAGGTGTCTCAATGGGTCCTGCATACTGTAGAGAGAGGTTACCGAATCCATTCGGTTCTCTAGCGCCTCATTTTTGCAGGGTTCTTCCTACTTTGGTGGGCCTGAGCAGGCTCAGGTAATGGAACAAGAAGTAAACGCTCTCCTGAGGAAGGAGGCCATTGAGGTGGTCCCTCTTCACGATAGAGAGTCCGGGTTCTACAGCCGGTACTTCATCGTTCCGAGCTCAGACGAGCCGGTGGTTCCTCCCCCGCCGCTCTCTAGCTCTTGGGGCTGCCAGGCGGGAGCAGCCCCCTCCGCGTAACAGCGCCTCATACTGCTGGTTGCCCAGGACTTCTGAGGGCAGGCCCCTCTGGGGAAGAGTGGTGTACACCTCATCATACGGTGCCCATCTCTCCTCAGTGCCCTCAGGAGATCGATCTGCCAACCCTGCCACCTATGGTGTTTCAGGGCGCAGCGATCTCCGGCGAGCGCTTCTCTCAGTTTCCACCCGGGAACGTAGCGGTACTTAGAGGCTC
Organism: Pangasius djambal; assembly: GCA_022985145.1. Taxonomy (NCBI): domain Eukaryota; kingdom Metazoa; phylum Chordata; class Actinopteri; order Siluriformes; family Pangasiidae; genus Pangasius; species Pangasius djambal. The sequence continues at coordinate 10,060,132 of CM041001.1, read as the reverse complement.
GCTACTTCTTCGGAGGTCTTCAGAGCAGCTAGCTCGGCCGTCCCCTGCTGGTCCACCGCTTCAGGGCACCGAAGCGGTGGACCAGCAGGGCTAGAGCTAGCCGCTCTCATTACACCAGAGGTCAGTCTTGAGAGACTGATTCCCTTAGTAGACTATTTGGCAGCGTGGAACTTCTGCCGAATGTGTCTCAGTGGGTCCTGCATACTGTAGAAAGAGGCTACCGAATCCAACTCGGTTCTCCAGTGCCTCGTTTTTCCGGGGTTCTTCCCACTCTGGTGGGTCCCGAGCAGGCTCTGGTAATGGAACAGGAAGTGCACACTCTCCTGAGGAAGGAGGCCATCGAGGTGGTCCGGGTTCTACAGCCGGTACTTCATCGTTCCGAAGAAGGGTGGAGGGCTGCATCTCATTTTGGATCTTAGTTGTGTGACTGAAGTTCAAGATGCTCACGATCATGGTGAACAGGTCATGTCTCAGATCAACTCCGAGGACTGGTTTGTCACGATCGATCTAAAAGACGTTTATTTCCATATCTCCATCCTTCCCCAACACAGGAAGTTCCTGAGGTTTGCTTTCGGGGGCGAAGCTTACCAATATCAGGTTCTTCCGTTCGGCCTGGCACTCTTACCCCGCACTTTCACGAAGTGTGTGGATGCTGCTCTGGCTCCTATGTGACTCCATGGCATCCACATACTGAACTATATCGACGATTGGTTGATATTAGCTCGATCGGAGCAGGTGGCGGTTTGCCATCGAGATGTCGTTCTCGCCCACATGAAAGAGCTGGGGTTAAGACTAAACGCCAAGAAAAATGTGCTTTCTCCAGTACAGAGAACCACTTGGGTCCATCTGGCCGTGGTGTAGGATTCAACCATGATGCAGGCACATCTGTCTCCTGCTCGGATTGGTCGATCCTCACAGCAGTCACGAGAGTGAGAGAAGGCCGGTCACTCACTGTAAAGCAGTTCCAGAAACTGCTGGGTTTGATAGCATCTGCGTCCAACGTGATACTTTTTGGCCTGCTGTACAGGAGACCCCTACAGTGGTGGCTCAAGACCAAGGGGTTCTCCCTGAGGGGAAACCTGCTTCACATGATCAAGGTCACGTGGCGATGCCTACGTGCCTTAGACATGTGGAGGAAACCTTGGTTCTTGTCTTAGGGCCCGGTGCTGGAGCTCCTTGTCACCGCGTAATGCTAGTGATGGACGCATCTCTCACCGATTGGGGAGCGGTCATGAGTGGCCGCTCAGCCCGCGGTCGGTGGAGCGGCCGCCATCTCACGTGGCACATTAACTGCCTGGGGATGATGGCCGTGTTTCTAACTTTGAAACACTTTCTCCTGGACCTAAGAGCTTGCCATGTTTTGGTGCACACCGACAACACAGAGGTGGTGTCTTCAGCTGGCTTCAAACTGGCACACTCCACAGAGACTGCCCTTCTGGCAGTCACTGAGAAGCTACATGCCGCTAGATTAGCCAAACTATCTTCAGTCCTCATTCTCCTTGACCTTTCAGCAGCGTTTGACACCGTGAACCACAAGACTCTCTTGTCCACCCTCAGGAGCCTAGGAATTCGTGGTGCAGCATGGCAATGGTTTGCTTCCTACCTGGAAGGACGGTCATATCAGGTAACATGGAGGGGATCCACATCTGCTCCCCACAGACTTTCCACTGGTGTTCCACAAGGCTCAGTACTTGGTCCTCTCCTGTTCTCCCTTTATACCCGATCTCTTGGTGCTTTCATATCCTCACATGGGTTTTCATACCACTGCTATGCAGATGACACTCAACTTATCTTCTCCTTCCCTCCCTCAGACACTAATGTTTCGGCTCGGGTATCAGCATGTCTGGCAGACATTTCATTATGGATGACAGCTCATCAGCTGAAACTTAATCCCACCAAAACTGAACTGCTGTTCATCCCAGGTAATTCATCCCCATCTCAGGATCTTGCAATCTCCCTGGACAATTCTCAATTCTCTGATCTCGCCTTCAGTTACTGCACGCAACCGTGGGGTAACCATGGACAATCAACTGTCCTTCTCCTCTCACATTGCTAATCTAACACGCTCATGTCGCTTTCTCCTCTATAACATCAGAAGAATTCGTCCATTTCTTTCCACACAGGCTACACAGATGCTTGTTCAGTCCCTTGTCATTTCAAGACTAGAATACTGCAACTCACTCCTGGCAGGTCTACCTCTGAGCGCCATTCGTCCTCTGCAACTGATTCAAAATGCAGCTGCACGATTGTTTTTCAATCTTCCTAAATTTTCCCACACCACCCCATTGCTGCGCTCCCTCCACTGGCTTCCTGTAGCTGCCTGCATCAGATTTAAAACACTGATGCTCGCCTACAAAGCCAAAAATGGATGAGCACCCACTTTTCTCAAAGCTCTTATCACACCTCGCGTGGCACCACGCTCCCTCCGGTCCTCTAACACTGCTCGACTGGTCCCACCATCTCTCAGGGCACAAGGAAGACATGCGTCAAGACTCTTCTCGGTTCTGGCACCAAGGTGGTGGAATGAACTTCCCTTAGATGTCCGAACAGCTGAGTCACTGGCAGTCTTCAAACGACGTCTAAAGACTTAACTCTTCATAAAGTACTTAAGTTAGGACTTACACGCACGCACGCGCACAAATAAAAAAAAAAAAAGTTTTTGGACTGATGGTATTCCTAGTTTGTGACCTAGTGAGCCAATATCAGAATGTATTTTTGATAAACTTCAAAGCACTATTGTAAGTCGCTCTGGATAAGGGCGTCTGCCAAATGCCATAATGCACCCCTGCCCCGAGTTGTGGAAGCTGTGGGTGTGGCCTCTGAGGGGGCACAACTCATAGCTTCCGGTCTCTCAGCCGAGGTTGTTGAGACCATTCTCCAATCCAGAGCTCCCTCAACGAGGAAACTGTACGCCTTGAAGTGGAAACTTTTCACATCCTGGTGCGGAGACCGCCGGCTCGACCCAGTTAACTGCCAAGTTGGTACAGTGCTGGAGTTCCTGCAGGCCCATTTCTCCGCAGGGTTGACCCACTCCACCCTGAAGGTTTATGTGGCGGCCATTGCGGCCTACCACGCCCCTCAGTTTATGGGCAGACACCCACTAGTTACATGTTTTCTCCGCGGTGCGCTGAGGCTGAGGCCTCCGGTACGATCTCGTGTCCCTCCGTGGGACCTGGCTGTGGTGTTGAGGCTTTCTGTAAACCTCCTTCTCTTGAGAGAGTTGGGGATCTACAGGCCCTCTCAGTGGCCCTCTCTTTTTAGGCTTTGCGCCCGGTCTGGCCAAAGCATTTCTCTACCCTCGAGCGGGGTATATTCCCAAAAGTTCCCTCCTCTACACCACGGCCTGTCATACTCCAGGCCTTCTGTCCTCCTCCCTTTTGGGAGCCCGACCAGCGGAGGCTTAACTGTATGTGTCCAGTGTGAGCACTGGATGCATATGTCCTCAGAGCTGCCCGGTGGGTCGTGGATGCCATCTATCTGGCCTATGAGTCTTCTGATCTCCCCTCGCCCTTGGGAGTCAAGGCTCACTCCATTAGAAGTGTGGCGGCTTCCAAGGCCTTTTCTGGCAGGTGTCCCTATGCAGGACATCTGCAATGCTGCGGGTTGTTCCGTGCCCCTGACTTTCATTGGGTTCTATGGCCTCGACATGCGAGCCACTCTGGGCTCTTTTGTTCTCTCACCCTAACTGTGCCTTTTCCACACTGGGCAGGGATTTGTAAGTCTGGCGGCGTGGGCATACTCGTTCCCATAGCGTTTCGACGCAGCTCGAGTTCCTGAAGGGGAACGTCTCTAGGTTGCGCATGTAACCATGGTTCCCCGAGGGAACGAGACGCTGCGTCTCAGTGCCATACTTCCGGCATCCCTGCGAGCGCTTGCTTCATTCCTCAGTAGCTGGCGCGGCGCCCACCACTCATGCTTTTAAGCTTCCGGGTCGCTACGTCACCCCGCCTGTGACATCTCACCCGTCCATTGGACTGATTACACACGTGATTCAGAGCGCGGTCACGCTGAAGGCGTTCCCGTAGCGTTTCGACGCAGCGTCTCGTTCCCTCTGGGAACCATGGTTACATGCGTAACCTAGAGACATTATTATGGTTGACAGCCACCTGTAGCCTGGAGTTGAATCAACCATATTTTGCCCTGCACTCTGGGATGTTTCTCTTTATCCCTGCTTGTTAGTGTGACATTCCCTTATAATGAGTGTCTGTCTGTTCATGTCTACAGTATAGGGCTCTTAATACTCTCCTCCAGGCACATTTAGTTGCAGTTAACTCTTCCATTTCTTTCTTTGATATTCTCAAACTTAAGACAGACTTTTGCCTGCATAAAGATTACATATGTAATGCCACAGATTTCTGCTACAGGTTCTTTGTTCATCACTCACAACCCATCCAGCTTCATTCATTGTCTTTTTGCTAACTGAGAGAGCATGCAATTTGGGAACAACAGGGAAAATACTTAGTAGCAGTTCACTGCATTGTTTCATGTCATGTTTTATTATCCAGCAGAGTGATAGGAGTCAGGAGAAAAATGCTTCAAGTTCCACAAAGGCAATAATGCGAGTGAACTGTACAGTGAAATCAGGTCTCCAAAGTCAACTGGTGAATTGGGATGAGGTTAGTATGTGTGTTGCAAGCTTGATTGACTCTGGGGCCATAGACAGTTTTTTTTGCTGAACATCTGATCTGGGCCCTGAAGATTACAGTGAGATCTTATTCTCCCCAAGCATAAGTTGGTCAAGAAGGGTGATAATCAGTTGGTCAGCAAAGTGCACAGATATTGTCTCCAGCTCCAGTGTGGGTCAACCTCCATTGAGAGATTTGTTGCTAAAGGAATGGATAATGTGTCTATAGAGTGCCAACATCTGGTAAAGGTCTTTAGTAAGACCCACCCAAAGACCCTGGGACTGTGCTATCGACTTGTTTCCAGGAGCCGGTCCTCCATGTTCCCATATCTATCACTTCCCTCAATGACAGTACCTCCAGGAGGCCCTCAGGCAGGTAAAAATCATCATCTGCCTTCTACTTCATGGAAAATGGATGGAGGATTGCAGGCATGCACTGATCATTTACGAGTTAATCAAGTCATTAAGACGTTTCATTACCCCTGCCTGGAACAGTCGCATGGAGCCATAGTTTTCACGAAACCCCAAATCCAGCTGTGCATATCTGGTAGGGAGATGAGTGAATGACCACCTTCTCAGGAGTGTTCCTCAAAGCTGTGGTAATACACCAGGACATGGTAGATGGCAGTCTTTCACTGGAATGATTTACAGGTGCACAAGCTCTGTATCAAGGCTGGTAGGTGTCATGCATATGTGCGTGGAGGAACAAAAGTTGCTGCAGTGCTGGAGTGGCCATGACCATCTGTGCAGAGGTCTCAATTCAATTCAAGTCAATTCAATTTTATTTATATAGCACTTTGAACAATGGACATGGAAATCTGGGTAGTGAATTAGATTTTGAGGAAGAAACCTTGAGAGGTACCAGATTCGCAAGGGAACCCATCTTCTTCAGGGTGACACTGGAGTGGGTGAGTAATTACTGTAAAATACTGTAAAATCAAACAGTACTGAGTGTGTTGTAAGGACCCTCAATATAAGCATAAGTCATTTTTTTTATTTCATTACACTTTTTAGCTTTCAGTCTATAGTATCCAAGTACTGAATAATGAATCCACTCAATAATGAATGAGACCTGAGTGTAGACTATTTTTAGTAAGTGCAATCTTTAGTCTATCCAAGTGAGACCATCCACAGCAATCTCCAAATATCCATGTGGTACAATCCACAGCAATCTCACAGCAAAATTTAGGCTATCCATATGGGGCCATCCTTAGCAGTAGTGAGTGATTCTCAGGTGACAGAAGCTCGAAGCAGAGTAGAGCATATTAAGAAAAAGCTTGATTAAACTGTGACTAGGAGCAAGGAGGGGCCAGGCTATGAGGATGCACGCCTGGCCCTGCCTTCCTCCTTGTCACGTAACAGATAGGTTTTCAGCCTATACTTAAAGATTGAGACCATGTCTGAGTCCCAAACACTAATCGGACGGCTGTTCCATAAAAGGGGGCTTTGTAAGAAAAGGCTCTACTCCCTGCTGTAGTCTTCATTATTCTAGGTACTAATAAAGAGCCTGCACCTTTTGATCTAAAGCAGGCATGGGGCTCCAAAAGGAGTTACTACATAATCAGAAAGCCTACTTCTAGATACCTGTGGCTATAGTAGAAATACTTCTGTCAGAAGTACAGTTGAGGCCAAAAGTTTACATACACCTGGGCTAATGACATTCAAACTCAATTTTTCAGAACTTCACATATTTCATATTATGATACATTTCTGTGTTAAGTCAGTTAGGGTATCTACTTTATTTCTATAAGAGATCATTTCAAAATACTAGCTAAGAGATTTTTAAAAGCTTTTTAAGCTATATCACATTTTCAGTGGGTCAGAATTTTACATACACTTTGTTAGTATTTGGTGGCATTGCCTTTTAATTGCTTGAGCCTGAATCAAACGCTTGGGGTAGCCTTCCGAATTTTTGCCCATTCCTTCTGACAGAACTGATGTAAATCAGTCAGGTTTGTGGGCCTGTTTGCTCAGACACAATTTTCAGTTCACAAATTGTCTATGGGATTCAGGTCAGGGCTTTGTGATGGCCACTCCAATACATTAATTTTATTGTCTTTAAGTCATTTTGTTAGAGTTTTGGAGGTATGATTAAGACCACTGTCCTATTGGAAGACTCAATTACAACCAATTTCTGGCTGATGTCTTGAGGTTTTGCTCCAGTAATTTTTTAGATAATTGTCCCTCCTCATGATGCCATCTATTTTCTGAAATGCACCATTCCCTTATCCAGCAAAATACCCTGACAAAATGATGCTGCCAGTCCCATGCCAGTGCGTAGAACATCATCCCATTGCAGTCCCATGCAACTGGGATGATGTTCTACGGGCTTCTTCCTTGCACAACATGCCATGTTGATGTTGGTCTCACTTGGATGTACATACTTTGGTATCTGATGTCTGCAACTCCTTCACTAGTTCCTTTGTTGTTGTTTTGGGGTTCAGTTGAATGTTTCAGACCAAAGTTCACTCATCCTTGGGAGTTAATTTGTGCCTCTTTCCTGAATGGTGCAGTGAATGTGGGGTCCCATGATTTTTATATTTACATACAATTGTTTGTACAGATGTTCGTGTGAACTTCAGTTGTTTGGAAATTGCTCTTTGACTTATGTTGGTCCACAGTTGTTTTTCTGAGGTCTTGACCAATTGCTTGTATTTTCCCATGATATCAAGGGCAAAAAAGCACTATCTCTAAAGGTAGGCCCATTTACAGCCAGAGGTGTACTCACAATTGACTCCTAATTATAAAGGATTGGCCACTCAGTAGCTTCTAAAAGTCATTACATCAATTTCTGGAATCTTCCAGACTGTTTAAAGAAACAGTCAAATTGGTGTCTGTAAACCTTTGATCAGAAGTCAAGCTGAAATAAATCTGTCTCTAAATGATTAAAATTACCTCTGATGTGAACAAAGTAGAGGCCCTAACTGACTTGAAAGTATGCACTTTCATATTCATTATTTAATTTCAATTCCAATACATTGTGCTAGACAGCTAAAATAACAATAACTTTTTCAATGTCCAAATATGGACCTGACTGTATATCTGACATGTAAACTCAAAAACTACTAAAATGTTCCATTTTAATGTTTGCTTAGCCTGTTTCTTTATTTGTTTATCTATATATTAATATTATTTTAGGAGTTGCAGTTGGATTTACTGTTAAAGGAATCCTGAAAGTTACTTTGTGCATCCTTGGCATATATTAACCCTCTGAGGTCTGAGGGTGTTTCGGGGCCCTGGAGAAGTTTTGACATGCCCTGACATTTGTGCATTTTTCATTTGCTTATAAAAATAGAAATGGGTAAAGTCTGATTACACTTGAATCAGCACAAACTGGGCTACAATAATATGTGAGCAGTATATATGTACAAGTTTGTATTTTGGAGAAAATAACAGTTATGCATGGTTATTGAAAAAATAACAAAAGAAAGTTACTGAAATAAGGCCATAAAACTCATTCAAAACATTTGTCCCCAAGACTTTTGAGAACTGGATCTTGTAGCTTAAAGTTTTTGTGTGAAAATGACGTGAAAATCATCCTGGTCACTCATTCAGAGGAAACAATATATTGATTTAAATTTTCTAAGACACTTTTTGTTTAGAAAGTCCATATGCGAGGAGGCGTGAATGATCATGCATAATGCAGTGATTCACCCCTGAGAAGACAAAGACCCGCCTAAGCTGCATAATGAGCCTTTCAGTCAGGTATGTGACTGAGAGGGAAGTGCTACAAGAAAGAATGTGAGGACAAAAGAAATGTTGTTTATTTAGAATATATTTAACTGTCAGGCAAAATAACTCAAGATTCACTTGTGAGTGCATGTAAACAGTTTATTTGTTTGTTTTTTTATAAACAAACAAAAAAAACAACAACACAGGAGTGTATATAAACCTACACATAGCAAACATACTGAAAGAGTTGTCTTATACATGTACTTTCCATAAAGCTTAAAACATATACTTGAATTTACACATGGAACATGTAGTGGTACAGAAGATACAATGTTTCTCGTAGGCTGCCAAAAGCTAGCCAAAACTAGGCAAAACAAAGTCTGAAAAATGATTTCTCTTTTATATTATTATCTTAGGATAAGATTATTAGAGATATTATCTTTATATTATCAGAATAGGAATTATATAGGACTTACTCATCATAACAACTTGCAGGAAAATCCTCAGCTGGATCAATTCGCTCTTCAAAATGCAACCGTTCATCATCGGAGTCGCAATCTTCTTCTGAGGAACAGGTAAATTCTTCCTCATTGTCCAAAATAATCTGAAGAGCTTCCTCACCTGAATAGCATGCCATCTTCCAAACACGTAGGAAAGTCCAAGAAATAAACTATGTGGAATGATATTTTGATGGCATTGTCCGGGGGGGCGTGCGCCTCGTACGGGAATCACCGAACTATTTTCCCTGTGAATAACGCGTGGGTGTGACCCGCCTCAGGTCATTATCAGATAATGAAGTGAGACGGAAAGACTGTACCTCTCCTTGGTTTCATATGGATTACATAAACTGAGAATATTTGTTTTCGATTTGACTCACTTAATTTAAAAGTAGACAACTCAAGGTTTCCATAGATATATTTCTCATCTCTGTGTGTCAAATATTCGCTGAGTTTCGGTTTCATTTTAGTGACACATTTCAAACAG
>CM041001.1:10038626-10050752 GCA_022985145.1 Pangasius djambal | reverse complement strand
TCCAAAATTTGAGTATTTTTCTATGTTATGTTCATGTTTATGTTCATAAACTTTTTATTTAATAAAATATGTTTTCATAGTTTGTGTTGTCCCTTATTATCAATGCAAAATGGTCACTAACTAAAGAGGATTTATGCTGATATTGCCCAAAAAACCTATTTTGTTCAGGCGTTTCCAAACTTTTGGAGGGCAGTGTATGTGCGGAGCCTGAGATGGCTGAAAGCACACCCTGTATATTTTCTTTATTTTACAAAAGCACAATGATTTGTTGATATTGTGAGTGTACACAAATAAAAATAGACCCTTTACAGATTCAAATGATGTATTACTCTTACGTGTACAATCAAAAAAGACGGAGCATTTTAAGTTCTTTTTGCTGTTATCATTAAAAACTGCAAGTGGTCCCGCCGGCGGGACCGTCGTCCGTAAAGGGTTAAGACATTTTAGATGAAATGAGATAGTGATCTGAGATAGCCTTAGACTGGGGTAATGTAACTATGTTTTCTATATTTAGTCTAAATGTCAGTTGTAGCTACTTGCAGCTGCTACAAGAAGAACATAGACACAAGACAGCAAGATTAGTGCAAACACACATGAATTTATTGATTTAGGTGGTAGTCTAGGGGGGTGCAGGAGAAGTGAGAAGGTGAGGAGGTTGTGAGGAGCATGGCAGGAGGGTCACTGTCTGCAGGGCACGGCGGAGTGACAGATCGGCGAGGAAGCGCAGTAGCGTAGGATCAGGACACCTCTCGTGGGGGTCACAGTCTCGAGGCACGATGTAGTAGAGGAGTGGTGTCTTCGGCACTATTGTTAGACTCTGGGGGGAAAAAAGAGATGTGACAGCATTACCACATGAGTATAAAGTCCTCACCTCTCAGTGTCTGCTGCACCCTTTTATCCTCTCCTGTCTTCTTTATCAGGGTGAGGAGCTGCAGCCTGAATTATTGGTACCTAGCCCGGTCTCAGAGGCATCTGTTTGGACGATGAAAGGCCAGCTGATGTGGTACCCAAGGTATTGTGCCTTGGTCAGCCCCAGATGGCATTTTCATGGGTGCACAGTTAGCCCGGACTTCCAGAGCTCACTCAGGACTTACCGGAGATAGTGAAGATGGTCTGACCAGGTGCCGGAGTAAATGACGACATCATCCAAATAGGCCGCTGCAAACTGTCGGTGGGGGTGGAGTACAATGCCCATGAGGCGTTGGAATGTTGCGGGAGCACCATGGAGCCCGAATGGGAGGATCCTGTACTAGGATGACCTGCCAGTATCCCTTGGTGAAGTTCAAGATGGAAATAAATCGGGCTCTCCCTAGGTGCTCCATGAGGTTATCCACTCAGGGGAGGGGGTAACTGTCAAATTTGGACACTTGTTTGAGCCTGCAGAAGTCGTTGCTTAGCCTGAGACTCCCGTCGGGCATCGGAACTACCACGATAGGGCTAGACCAGGGGCTGATGGACTCTTCGATTATGCCGTCTCTTAACATCTGGTTTATTTCTTCCTCAATAGCCTTGCAACAGGCCTCAGGGAAGCGGTAGGGCCGCTGTCATATCACCACTCCCAGAGGGGTCTTTATTTCGTGCTGTACCAGGTGGGTTATGCCGGGGATCATGGAAAACACATCTGCAAACTGATCTGTGAGGTCCTGGTGCTGGGATGGGGTCAGCTCTTCTCCTTTTTGAACCAAGGTAGGCTCAGGTGGTGGCAAAGGCAGACAGCACTGGAGCAGGTTCAATCCATTTTTAACAGGTTGATGTGATATAGTTGACTTTCAAGGCACTTACCTGACTGTTGCAGGCAATAGTTGACTGGGCCTACCCTCTCGAGGACTGTGTAGGGGCCCTGCCATTTAACCAGGAATTTGCAGGTGCCTGATGGGAGAAGGAGGAGCACTCGGTCGCTGGGCTGGAACTCTCAGAGCTGAGCTGGGTGGTTGTCGATCTTGCACTGCTCAGCCTGTGCTTCTCTCATTTGTTGTTGGAAGATGGGCTCTTGGTCAATCCCTTCCTGCATTTCTTGAATGTATTCAGTGAGGGAGTTGAAAAGGGATGGCTGCTGTTCCCAGGCTTCTTTGGCCACATCTAACAGCCCTCGTGGCCTCCGGCTGAAGAGAAGCTCAAATGGGTTGATCCCTGTGGATGCCTGGGGGGGTCTCATGGACATTTAACAGCACATATGGGAGGAGTAGGTCCTAATTCATTACCTCCTTGTCCACCACCTGTCAGAGCATCCTCTTGAGGGTTTGATTAAACCGCTTCACCAGGCTGTTGGTCTGAGAGTGGTCCTGAGTTGTTTAACCTGCAACAGCCGGCAGAGATATATCTTTGGCCATGAGCAGTTGTGAGGAGCATGGCAGGATGGTCGCTGTCTGCTGGGCGCGGTGGCATGAGAGAATGGTGAGGAAGCGCAGCAGCATGGGATCAGGACACCTCTTGGGCTTGTGGGGGTCGCAGTCTCGAGGCGTCTTCAGCACTGTCATTGGCCTCTGGGAAAATAAAGAGACGGGATAGCATTACCACATGAGTACAATGTACTCACCTCTCTGTGTCAGCCGCACCCTTTTCAATTCAGTTTACTTTTGTTGTATAGCGCTTTTAACAATGAACAAAGCAGATTTACAGAAATAAATACATTCAGGATATAAATTTTAAATGTATGAATTTATCCCTAATGATTCAAGCCAGATGCAACGGTGGCAAGGAGAAACTCCCTGAGACGATATGAGGAAGAATCTTTGAGGGCAACCAGACTCAAGAAGTGCAGTTGTATACCCAGGAAATTCATTAGTTTTCACACGAAGTCTGTTTTGTTGAACTTATCCAGTGTTCACTGATGGAGACCTGAGTGCAAAACTGTTCATAGCAATTGCAGTCCTAAAGCTATCATAGTAAATGTAGTCCTAAGTCATCATACCATAACTGTTCATGTAAATTGTGGTCCAAAGCCATCTTCATGGTTTTTAAGTGGTCCAAACATTCCAATTCACCACAACACTCTATGCCAGGGAACCCTCCAGATCTGCTCCTTTACCTGAGAAAAAAAATTCACAAAAGGCTTGACTATACAAATATTATTTTTTCAGCCTAGACTTAAACACTGAGACTATGTCCCGTAACTAGAGCCCCGAACACTACGCGGAAGGCTGTTCCATAACTGTGGGGCTTTGTAAGAGAAAGCTCTACCCCCTGCTGTAGCCTTCAGTATTCAAGGTACCAACAAATAGCCTGCACCTTTTGATCGAAGTAGGCATGGCTGATCATAAAAGATCAAAGGTTCACTCAGATACCATTCAGGGTCAAAACTAGTATTTTATAATCAATGCGAAATTTAATTGGTAGCCAATACAGTGTGGATAAAATAGGGGTGAAATGATCATATCTTCTGGTTCTATTAAGGACTCTTGCAGCTGCATTCTGGACTAACTGGAGCTTGTCTGTGCACCTACCAACCTAGAGGTAACAAAAGCATGAACTAATTTTTCGTGTAGTGACAATATATTTCTTAGCAATATTTCTGAGGTGAAAGAAGGCTATCCTAGTAATATTATCTACATTAATTTCAAATAAAAGACTGGAGTCAATCACACCAAGGTCTTTTACTCCTGCATAATGTAACAGAAAGGCCATCCAGAGTTACTATGTAATCAGAAAGCTTACTTCTAGCTGCATGTGTTCCTAGTACAAGTATTTCTGTCTTGTCGGAATTAAGTAAAAGGAAGTTAAAAAGCATCCAGTGTCTAATATCATTTACACATTCCTCAAATTTATTAAGTTGATGTCTGTCATCTGGCTTTGCTGAAACATACAACCATGTGTCATCAGCATAACAGTGGAAGCTAATACCATGTTTACAAATAATTTTGCCCAGAGGTAGCATATATGAAGAAAAGAGCAATGGGCCTAAATCAAAACCTTGTGGAACACCAAACTTTACCTTAGTATGCGGAGAGAAATCAACATTTACATCTACAAACTGATAATGATCAGTCAATTAAGACCTGAGCCAGGAAAGGGCTGTTCTCTTAACGGCAACAACATTTTCTTGTCTATCAAGGAGAATAGCACGATCAATGGTATCAAAAGCTGCTCTAAGATCGAGCAACACAAGCAAGGAGACACAACCCTGATAAGAGGCCAGTGGTAGGTCATTTACCACTTTAACCATCACTGTCTCTATGCTATGATGAGACCTAAATCCTGACTGATACATTTCATGAATGTTATTCTTACATAGGTATGAGCATAACTGTTATTTTCTAAGATCTTGGCGATAAAGGGGAGGTTTGATATTGGCCTATGTATTGATATTGGTTGAGGTCAGGTTTTTTAATCAGGGGTTTGATAACTGCTAGTTCAAATGATTTAGATATGTAGTGTCAGTGCTAAGGGAAGAATTGATTATTTTTAGAAGAGGTTTGATTGCCTCTTATCTGTTTGAAGAAAAATGTACGTAAGGGCTCTAGTATACAAGTTGATGATTTTGATGAGAAAATTCGTTAAATTAGTTTGGCCTCTCGAAGGGTATTGTTGATCGTTGATCCGATATTATTATCTACAGGGTTAGTCATAAAAGTTTCTGATTCTGTTGTGGTCTTATTCCTAGTCAAGTTTGCTACAGTATTAAATAAGAATCTAGGATTATTTTTGATATATTTAATTAGGGTGGAGAGATACATTGGTCTAACAGCACTAAGAGATTTTCTATAGTTCAGGAGGCCCTCCTTTGATGCTGCTTGAAATACTACCAATTTACTTTGATGTCATTTGAGTTCTAATCTTCGAGTGGTCTGTTTTAAGGTGTGTGTGTGTGTGATCATTGTACCAGGGTGCTAGCTTTTTCTCTCTAATTATTTTTCTTTTAAGTGGCGCTACCTTATCTAGCGCATAGCAGAACGTTGACTCTAAGCATTCAGTTGCCCGATCAAGTTCTTTAGTATCAGATGTTGGTCCAATTATAGTTGATAACTCTGGGAGTTTATTGATAAAGCTCTGTGCAGTAGCTGTGTGAATGTACGTTGATGCAGTAGTGTGGCAAAGTGCATATTTATGATTAAGGCAAATTTTATATGAGATAAGATAATGATCTGAGATAGCTTCAGACTGTGGAAATGTGGAAATGTGACTATATTTTCTATACTTAATTCGAATGTTAGTATTAGATCAAGAGTTATGAGTGGGTCCTATTACATTCTGATTGACCCTTACTGAATCTAGAACAGACACAACCACTGTTCTCGAGGGTTGTTCTTGTTATCAAAATGAATATTAAAGTCTCCAGCAATTATTCCTTTGTCTAAAGAAACAAACAGGTTAGACACAAAATCTGCAAATTCACAAAGGAATTCTGGCCCTGGGGGATCTGTAAATAATAATTAGCGGAATCGACTAGGTTGACTTTTTGTGGCTACATTTGTTAGTTAGTTTAGAACGAACTTCAAACACGTTGAATTTATGACTACATTTTTGTGTGACACCTAGATTATCATTATAAATGAGTGCGACACCTCCTCCTCTGCCAGTTAGACAGGGCTGATGTATATAACTGTATCCAGGAGGACTAGCTTCATTTAATGCTACATACGCATTTGGTTTAATCCACGTTTCCGTTAAACATAGTACATTAAACTCCTGATCAGTAATAGTTTCATTAACAGTAAGCGCTTTAGACGTAAGAGATCTAATATAACAGTCCTAGCTTCAGATCAAAGGTGCTGTCTGTGCATTCAGTATGATTTAATTTTAAGTTAATTAGATTACTAAAATAAACTTTCTGAGTATTTCTACATTTTTGTTTAGCTCAGGGAACAGACGCAGTCTCAATATTTTGGAACTTAAGTGACGACTAAGCTACTAGATGGTCGGTTTAGCCTGCTTGTTTGCTCTCTGGCTCTGGATTGTATCATGGAAATGTAGAAATAGAGGTAAATAAATTCAGCAGACAAGGTTGAGCAGAAGAAGCAAGAGTATAAAATTTATTGCTGCAGCAAGATGTCTTCAGTATGCATTACAAAAATCATGCGCCCAGAAGAGATGCTTCCCCTTTCTGGTGCTCCCTTTTATACACTGTCTTTCATCCCTTTAGAGCATTTTATTACCTTCTATGAACATAATTACACAAGGTTCTAATTCTGCCTATTACGGTTTGGTGTTTTGCTCTAACTTTACTGGTTATGCTTACGTATGTCATTCTTTTACTCTCAATTACTGGGCATTGGCATGTTCATCTGTTTTAGCTGATATTTGGAACACTTTGTGCTAATTTTCCACTATATCTCCCTCCTTTTGTCCTTATAGAACAAGTACATAGTAAAATTTTAGCCTACACAATCAAGCATACATACATAGTATGATTCATTAATGTATTGTCTGGCCGTCCAGTTAGCAAATTGCCAAAACACATTGTAATGTGGGTGTGCATTACCACTCATTAGGCTCAAGATGAGCCCTAGCGATAACATGAAATAGATTCATTGTTTCTTCTCCATGTACTCTTTCTTAGTGGCCTTTGGTAGCAGATGTTGTTGTTCTCTGGTGATGCTTCTCCAACTCTTGACGCATATTGGTGCTTGGAGTGCGGGTATTCCTAACTACCAAAATAGCGCACTCCTCCCACCTCACAAGGGTGCGCAACACCAGATTACTTATTTACACGGTTGAATCTTTTGTGAAATGTTATTTCGTCTACTGCAGTTAATAGTCTTTCAGTAGAATAGAGTTTTTCTTCAAGGGGTAGGTCTGGGCGTAATGCTGCTTCCTAATGAGGTTCACTGCGGGCTCAGTACCGTGAGTTCATGCCACGCGTCTGTAGAATCTCCTCCTGAGTCCTGACTTGGTACAGGCACTTGTTTACAGTGGCTGGCGTGAATCCAGGTTGCTCTCTCAGCGACTTTCACAGCGGTGGTTGCTGTCAGCAGGATTTGGAACAGTCCCAGCCAGCGTTTCACCTTCCAACTCTTTCTCCTGAAGTCCTTTACCACGACCAAGGTTTCAAGTTGTGCAGTATATCAGGGTTTGGTTTAGGCAGCGTGTCTTTCACCTGTTTGTGAACATCAGATAACACAGAAAACAAGTTTATGCAATAATTCAACATTTTATCTTCACATTCACCGAATGTGGGTCTCTGCTTTCCCATTTTGGCCCTAAAAAAATTGTTAGGAGTAATTATAATGAAACCCATTATCCCTCCTTTTGACACATGGTCTTAAAAATAACACCATCATTATAAACAAACTATATAACAAACTTTATTAATCCCTGAAGGGAAATTCAGGTAGTCTTGTAGATAAGTAAGAAAGAAAGTAGTAAGAGTAGTAAAAAAGTAGTGAGAGTAGTAGAAATTAGTGAGAGTAGTAAAGTAGTAAAGTAATGAGAGCAGTGATTAGTCATCTGCCATTGGCTAATGTCACGGCGAAAAGGAGGCGGATTCAGGTGCGAGCAACTCAGACTTTTAATGAGCAAAAAGGCACCGAAGGCAGAACAGACAGAGGAAAAGTCCGTGGGTGGAAATGGTGGCAGGCGTCCGAAAGCGACACTAGGGCTGCAGCGAAGGGGAGACGGTCCAGGTGAGCAGGCAGGGGAACCAGTAATCCTCAGGGAAAAGAAACAGAACACACATGGAGCTGAGAGCGCATAAACACGAAGACAACGAACTGACAAGGACAGGGACAAACACAAAGGCTTAAATAGAGTCGGTGAGTAGTGACAGCTGAGAACTAATTACCGGCCCGGTGTGCACCTGGACGGAGGCGTTACCCCTTGTAAGGCCGTGCGGACCATAGACTCAATCTCCCAAGTGATAGTGGAGACCACAAGTCTCTCGGGCAAAATAAGCTCGGGAGTAGTCTGCCGATCGGAACGATCAAAAATGCGGGATAAGGCGTCGGGCTTGGTGTTCTTAGAGCCCGGACGGTATGAGATGGAAAAAACAAAACGACCGAATTCTGTTCGGCGGGCGACAGGCGATGAGAAAAAAAGGCGCACGGATGCATCTTGCCGTCCGCGGAGGAGCGCTGGGACAGAACCGCACCCACCCCCACCTCTGAAGCGTCGACCTCCACCACAAACTGACGCGAAGAATCAGGGGCAGTAAGAATAGGGCCGAAACGAAGCGGCTCTTGAGATTAGTAAAAGCAGCTTGAGCTGCGCTCGACCAGCTAAATAACGTCTTGGTGGAGGTCAAGGCGGTCAGAGGGGCGGCGAGTTGGCTGAAGTTGCGAATGAAACGCCGGTAAAAATTGGCGAACCCCAGAAACCTCTGCAGGGCCTTCTGAGAGTCAGGGGTCGGCCTATTCACCACAGCCTTGATCTTATCGGGATCCATGCGCACCCCCCCCGACGACACGATGAACCGGTGGTGTGCGAAATAGTGGAGAGTACTTGGCCGTTAAGAGCACTGACAGAGATGGGCTGACTAAGCTTCAACACAGGCAGATGAAGACGGAGAGCGAACTGAATGTCCATAAAATTACCTTCTGCTCCAGAGTCCAGCAGGGCTTGACCGGGGTGAAGTGTGCCTCCCTGCTGCAGCCATACGGGAAGGAGAGTGGTCGAAGAGGCTTTACCTGCCAATATTCCACCCGACAGTAACCTCTGATCTACTGTCGGGTGGTGGCTTTTACTGGACACCCCGAGGCAATGTGTCCCGCCCCTCCACAATAGAGGCACAATCCTCTTGTCCGATGACGATCCTTCTCCTCCCGGGACAGTCGAGCTCTACCCACCTGCATGGGCTCCGGATAGTGCGCGGAGCTGACCGCATCGCTGGAGGGGAAAACCGGAAGATCCACGGCGACCGGAACTGCGCGTCGTAGCCCCCACTGTTCCTGTTGCTGTCCGCCTTAATGGCCAGAGCGATAAGCCCATCCAGGGACGTTGGGAGCTCCAGCATGAATATTTCCCTCTGGATGCGGTCTGCCAGCCCATGCAGGAACCTATCCTACTGCGCCTCCTCATTCCAATTACACTCCGCCGCCAGAGTGCAGAACTCGATGGAGTAATCTGAAACCGGAAGATCGCCCTGACGTAAGTCAGCCAGCTGCCGAGCTGCTTTGCGTCCCGTCACGGCGCGATCAAAGACCCTCCGCATCTCTTCGGCGAGTGTCTGGAACGAGGCACAGCACAGATGTTGATTTTCCCATACCGCTGTTCCCCACAGCGCTGCCTTCCCTGACAGTAACGTCAGCACCAGAGCCACCTTGGATCGCTCGGTAGAGAAAGTCTGGGGCTGGAGAGAAAAAAAGAGCGAGCACTTTGTGAGAAAGGCTCGGCAGAGCCGTGGCTCCCCAGAGTATGAAGTGGGAGGTGGTAGGCATGGCTCGGGTTGAGTAGCAAGCGGCGATTGAGGGGGTAAACGTTGGGGAGCTGGCGCAGTGGGTGATGTAGCCGGTCCGGTTCGCAGTAGTTGCACCTGGGAGGTGAGCTCGGACACCTGTGCCACCAGAGCCTGTACCGCGCGTCCCGTGGCGACCATCTGTTCTTCCTGCCTGTCGAGACGCGCGGCCGTGTCCGAGAGGAAACCAGAAACGTCGGCGGCACTCGCTGAATCCATAGCAGGTCAGTTCGTTATGTCACATAGTTCGTTATGTCACAGTAGTGAGAAGAGATGGCCAGAAGGGGCCGGTGATCCATGAACCGTGACAGGCTGAGGTGTTGATGTTGAGCCTGATGGCAGTGGGGATGAAGGATCTTCTGTATCGTTCAGTCCTGCAGCGCAGTGAGGTGAGTCGTCCACTGCAGCTGCTTCTCTGGTCCATCAGGGTGTTGTGTAGGTCAGGGTATTTCAGAATGGCCTCTAGCTTTTCCTGTATCTATGAGGACTACAGGTCTAAAACATGTCTTTTTATGAAAGGTCGAGTTGGGTCAGAAACACCTAATGTGAGTGTGGTTTGAAGAGCACGTTTCAATTGATTTAAAGCCAGTTGCGTGTCCTTGGTTCAGGTGACCGTGCTGTGTGTGTGTAGTCCTTTTTACCCTCTGCAGAGATAAAGTGTTCCAGGAAGTTCTTTTCCTTATGTGCAAATTAAAATTTTAACAAGCTTGCTTCTGTAGTAGTGGCCAATAGATAATAGTTTGAGCACCGCGACAGGTCGGACCCTGAGGTCGGCGTGAACTTTTCCAACACAGCTTTAACACCCATTGTGGAATATTGTTTTCCCATTTTAATGCAAATCAAAGAATACACAAGCCCAATTATTAAAAGGTCCAGAATTCTTATTCCACCCCTTTGTCTGGAGCATACTTCATTCTGGTGGGTGTGGATAGCCAGTGCGAGTCAAAACCCGCGATAAATCATTCCTAGTTACACCTTCTATTTTATTCCATATCAAGTGCTTCGGAATTCAAGTCTCATCTTTTCCTAACTTTCTAAACCACTCTTTCTCATACTCTGTGTCTGGCCCGTGTGTGTGTAGTGCAGTGTCTCTGGTGTCATGTAGTCTGTGCCAAAAGAGGGAGTGAGAGCTTTTGCTTTTTTCACAAGCTCTGCTGTGACATTATTCATAGGAGCGGTACAGAGTTTCCACTCATACACATTCGGCAGGGGTCTGGGATCATATTGCACTACTTTAAAGTCTCTTTCATATTCGACAACAAGACCTGTTGGTTTGCTTTTTAAACTAAGCCTCATTCTACACATTAAATCCCGTCCCAACAAATTAATTGGACAGCTCTCAGAAATTAAAAATGAGAATGTGAATTCGGGCTTTGTTTTATCAATTTTGCACCTTAAGGCTGTGGAAAATTGTTCTATGACTGAGATTCCGGATGCCCCAATTGAGAGCAATGTGTGATCACTCATTTTAGGCAATTTTGGAAATTCACACGACCTATCACAGAGTTCCCTGCTCCAGAGTCGACTAGAAACTCCACAGGCATGTTCTCAACTGTCAAGATTACAGTGGGCATTTTCTTATAGCTAGGCATATCATATTTAGCATATGTTCCCTGAATTCTTTCATCAACAGCATTATCAGAAAGGGAGTTATCAGAGGGGAAAGGAAAATTTACCACAAGCTTTTCTTCTTTGCAAAGCATTAAAAGATCTGACTCACCCATCCCTGGAGGTTCATCCTTACCCGGACCCGCCATACCTCAATCGCCTTGGTCCTATTTTCTCGACTCAAGTCTTTGTGGACAGTCTCTTATCCAATGATCATGTTTTCCACAGATAAAATCCTACGTTGTTATTTTTCCGCTCTTGATCCCTTCCTCTCCCTCGTCCTCGTCCTTTGCCTCTGCCCCAACCTCTGTTGTTGTGACTGTGTTCATTTTGAATCCCCTCCATTTGCAACAGGGTCAGCTGAGCTTTGTGTGTTTCATCATCTCTCTTTTTCAGTCTCTTTTGGTTCTCTGCATTCAGCAGTTTTTCTGTGTGTACTGCATGCTGTTCAAGCAAAGTGAGCTTTCCCGTGTCCCATGTGATGCACGTTTGTTTTGTCTTTCATGCGATATCCTCTCTCAGGCCATTCATGAAACTGTTTCTCAGATGTTCCTCATATGACATGTCAGTTAGGCAGGCGAGGAACTGGGACACGGTTTCTCCATCTTGTTGCTTACACACGGGGATCTTTGTCTTGTCCATTCTGTTTTGGTCGCTGAGGGGTGGTCTACTCGGGCTGTGGCAATGGGAGAGGGTCTGCTGGTTGCAGCTGCTGATGTGGTGAAAACTGGATCACTGTTCTGAGGCGGCGGTCTGGTCCGGGGTGGACTAACCAACCAGGTCTGGATCTATGGAAGACTTAAGACACTAAACAGGCATTGAAGAAGAAGAGTTAGATTGTGTGTGAGGGTTTGACCTTTAAGCCTGAATACACACTCCTGCAAGCCACATGTTTAAGTGTATTGTAGTCAACTTCCCTATCTCTCTGTTTTCCTTTCTTTCATCCCCTTCGTACATTTAATCTCTTTTTTCAACCTGCTAAAGGTCTTTCACTTACACTGCCCTCCAAAAGTTTGGAAACGCCTGAACAAAATAGGTTTTTTGGGCAATATCAGCATAAATCCTCTTTAGTTAGTGACCATTTTGCATTGATAATAAGGGACAACACAAACTATGAAAACATATTTTATTAAATAAAAAGTTTATGAACATAAACATGAACATAACATAGAAAAATACTCAAATTTTGGATT
>CM041001.1:10026826-10038526 GCA_022985145.1 Pangasius djambal | reverse complement strand
GAACGCACTGATTGACTCCCAGAGAGTCGAGTATCGACTTAAACGCTACCCTTAGTGGGTCATCTATTTTCTCAAAGTGTATATTAAAGTCGCCGGCAATTAACGCTCGGTCGACGGATACAACCAAGTTTGTTAAAAAAATCTGTAAATTCACTAAGAAATTCTGAATACGGTCCCGGGGGTCTGTAGATAAGCACTAGGCCACGACTGCCCCCTGTGCCCTGTGCCCTGTGCCAGGCTGTGAAGAGGAACAAACACTTGAACACTTTCTTTTGGCTTGTCACCGCTCAAGGGAGGTGTGGGATAAAATGAAAGGAATAGGTTTTAGATAGAAATAAACATGTTCTCAGTTTTCTGTGGTACTTTTGAAGAGAAAGTAACTAAAAGTCAGCATGACTTCTTGTGGCTCATAATCTGTACATTAGAACATTACTTAGTCCTATTACTTAGTATGCAGAGATTTCTGTTAAGTGTACTGTGTTCAAATAATTTCAGAGATTGCTAATGTTTATTTTTTAATTTGGTGTTATGCTGCTATTGCAAGAAAAAAAAGTATAAAATGTTACTTACCTTTTAGTGTTTTCATTGTGATTTTTACTTAACCTCTTCATACTGAGGTCAAGAAAATCTTAGTTATGAGTTTGGAAAAGGCTGAAAGCTAAATGCTTATTTATTGTTTTTGCTGAAAGGAATGAATTATAGAATAATGTCTATAAATATGGAGCTACTTATTCCACCGTCATCATGTGTAGTCAATTTTACTGACTGTCCTGTGTTTATACAATATTAGAATGTGCTGGTGGATTTGGAGAAGATTTGTTTTAAATTATATTACTGACATTTTATTCATTTTATTGATGCAATAAATAATCAGCCATCCTTCTTTAGAATATGATATAAACATTTTTCCTTCACACCTTGAGGATTTAAGAAATGTATCATGTGTTGGGGTATTTTATTTTATTATTGCAAGAAAGCTTAGAAAAAATGTAAACTGTCCCAAAATTCCACTCTACTTCTGCATGTAAGCATTGCATACAGTGTTATTCACATTACGGTTTGGACAATTAAGATTACATTCCAAAAAAATATGGTAATAAAGATGATATCCTTGATATGTTTGGTGCACAGTAAATGGACACAATGGCATTACCTTAATAGTTGCTCTCGGGTTCCAAATACAATGTAGTTTTTTTAGATATTGGTCAAAGTACGTACACAGTGCTGATCCAAGATGGCGGCGCGGCAGTAGCACGCAGCGGCTACTCAGGATACAAAATGGTGCTTTTTTCGTCCTTAGGCCGACTTTTTAACGGCACACGGACATCGGAGATACCGGTGTTCGTGTATACCACTGCCAGACACTTCTAAACTTCAGAAACAGCAATACAGCCACTCTGCAGGATGATCTGCTGGAGAAGCTACGCGATCTCGGCTTGCTGCGGGGACCAGGCCTCCAGCCCTCGGCGTCGCCTGATGCCGGTGGCCGGGGGAGGGGACGTCTCAAGCGGTGCACGAGGAAGCAGAAGCGCGACAAGATGGCGGGGGGTCCGTGCTAGGCTAAAAACAAACCCTAGCCAGCCGGCTCTCCCGTCCATCCTGCTATCCAATGTCTGCTCCCTGGACAATAAAGTGGATTACATCCGACTCCAGCAAATTACGCGGCGTGAGTTTAGAGACTGCTGCGTCTTTGTTTTCAGGAAGACGTGGCTCAGCGACAAAGTTCCGGACGCCGCCATTCAGCTAGCCGGGCTAGCCTCACTTCGTGCCGACAGAAACACAGCTCTCTGCGGTAAGGCTCGCAGTGGCGGCTTGTGTGTTTACATCAACATTGAATGGTGCGAGAACTCTGTGCTAGTCTCTAGTTACTGCTCATCGCTGGTGGAGTTTGTGACTGTTAGATGTAGACCTTTTTATTTACCATAGGAATTCACTACTGTTCTCATAATCGGAATATACATTCCCCCCAGCGCTAATGCTAAGGAGGCGCTCTGTATGCTGTATGGGGCTATTAGCGAAATGCAGAATTCAAATCCTGATGGACTGTTTATTGTTGCCAGAGATTTCAACCATGAAAATCTCAAGTCAGTGCTCCCTAAATTCCATCAGCATGTGGACTTTGCAACAAGAAGGAAGAACGTGCTGGACCTTGTTTACACAAACATCCCCGGGGCGTACCGGGCGGAGCCCCACCCCCACCTCGGCTACTCAGACCACATCTCTGTTATGCTAATCCCAGCATACAGACCACTGGTCAGACGCTCCAAACCGGTTCTGAAGCAGGTGAAAACCTGGCCAGCAGGAGCCATCTCTGCTCTTTAGGACTGTTTTGAACACACTGACTGGCACATGTTCAGGGAAGTGGCAACTGACGGCGACTTCACCGACTTGGAGGAATACGCGACATCAGTGACCAGCTATATCAGCAAGTGCAAGACCATCACCACATGCTCCAACCAGAAGCCATGGATGACTGCAGAGGTGCGTGCACTACTGAGGACTTGAGACTCCGCCTTCAGAGCAGGTGACAAGGTGGCCCTAAGAACAGTGAGGGCCAAACTGTCCCAGGCCATCAGAGAGGCAAAGCGCACACACGCTCAGAGAATCCACAGCCACTTCAAGACCAGCAGAGACACGCGGCACATGTGGCAGGGCATCCAGACCATCACCAACTACAGGACACCACCATGCCTGTGACAGTGATGCCTCCCTCCCAGATGCGCTGAACGACTTCTACGCTCAGTTCGAGGCACAGAACGGTGTGACGGCGAGGAAGACCACCCCTTCTCCCAATGACCAGGTGCTGTGTCTAACCACGGCCGACGTGAGGAAGACTTTACACAGAGTCAACCCACGGAAGGCTGCTGGACCAGACAACATTCCTGGCAGGGTGCTCAGGGGATGTGCAGACCAGTTGGCAGATGTTTTCACGGACATCTTCAACACCTCCCTGTGCAGCACCATTGTTCCGAACTGCTTCAAGGCCACCACCATCATCCCCGTGCACTTACACCCATCATCATGAAGTGCTTTGAGAGGCTCGTCATGAGGCACATCAAGACCCTGCTGCCTCCCTCACTGGACCCCCTGCAATTCTCTTACCACCCCAACCGCTTAACAGATGACGCCATCACCACCGCCCTCCATCTGGCCCTCACCCACCTGGACAATAAAGACACTTATGTTAGAATGCTCATAGACTTCAGTTCAGCATTCAATACAATCATTCCTCAGCACCTGATTGGAAAGCTGAACTTGCTGGGCCTGAACACCTCCCTCTGCAACTGGATCCTGGACTTCCTGACTGGGAGACCTCAGTCAGACCGGATCGGAAACAGCATCTCCAACACCACCACACTGAGCACTGGGGAGATCCGAGGAGATCGTCAAGAGCACCAAGTTTCTTGGTGTTCACCTGGCGGAGAACCTCACCTGGTCGCTCAACACCTGCCCCATAATAAAGAAATCCCAGCAGCGCCTGTACTTTCTACGAAGGCCGAGGAAAGAACATCTCCCACCCTCCATCCTCACCATGTTCTACAGAGGGACTATTGAGAGAATCCTGTGCAGCTGCATCACTGCCTGGTTTGGGAATTGCACTGTCTCAGATTGCAAGACCCTGCAGCGGATAGTGAGGACAGCTGAGAAGATCATCTGGGTCTCTCTTCCCTCCATCACGGACATTTACACCTCATGCTGCATCTGCAAAGCCACCAGCATTGTGGATGACCCCACACACCCCTCTCACACACTCTTCACCCTCCTGCCGTCTGGTAAACGGTACTGAAACATTCGGGCCCTCACAACCAGACTGTGCAATAGTTTCTTCCCTCCTGCCATCAATCAGACTCATCAATACCTAGAAACTGGACTGTAGGAACACACACACATACATATATACACACACACACAACTGAGCATCCTCCATCCTCTATGTACATGTTTTACACTTGTTTTGAACATGTTCTATGCTGCTGCTACCATTATGTTTACACTATTTAAGCTATTTATATCGAACTCTGTATTATTTGCACTATTGTCGCTTGGTCACTTTTAAACAGAACTGAGTACTGGTTGGCGTTGTCGTCATTGTACTCTCTTGTTCTGTCTTGTGCTGTCTGCACATGTTTGCACTTGTGCACTTTATGTATAATTTATGTAGTCCCTGTAGTTCTGTGTTGTTCTGTGTTTGTCTTATGTAGCACCTTGGTCCTGGAGAAACGTTGTTTCATTTCACTATGTACTTGTATATGGCTGAAATGACAATAAACTCCACTTGACTTGATACCATCATTGATGCCACTTAAGGTTTATAAACCTCCCCTGGACCTCCAAAGTATACAAAGCTTGGTCCGGTCCTGGTGGTCAGTTGTTGTTTGGATACATCTGTATGTGTACATCAAAATAAAAATAAAATAAACATGAGGTTAAAAACAAGTAATCAATTAAATTAGCATGAATTTGTTGCATAACTGTGTCTGTATTATTTTGTATTTACTGGATTACACATTACTGCGTATGTATAGAGCAGTGGTGTCCAATCTTAGCTGCAAAACACCAGTGTGGTTGCAGGTTTTTGTCCCACCCAAAGAGGATCACACATGATCAATTGTTTGATAGAGACCAACTGACTAACTCGTCTTAACCTTGAGAATCCAGATCATATCATCTCAGTAAACTGACTAGCTTCAGGACTGTCAGAAGAGGTGGCAATGATCTTGAACATTGGTTCCCTTTTCTTTTCACATTCTTTTGCCTCGCTCCACTTCTTGCGTTTCCATCTGTGAGCCCTCTCACCCAGGTCAGAAATATCTTCCTCAGTGTCCCTTTTTCATCTCTCTTGCTCAATCTTACAGTATTTTTCCCTGTGTATACGATCAATATTAGATTTTCTTTCAAATGTAAAGTGCTTTATAAATAAAATGTATTATTATTATTATTAATATCCCTTCATGCCCTGTACTGTCGTTCTTTCTGCTGCTGTGTCCAGTTCTGCATCAATGAGAAATTTCAGGAAGTATAGTCTTTGTGTTGTTACAGCAAAGTAACAACAGAAATCTATGCTTACGTTATAAGCTTTTCTTGGTCTGATAGGAAAGCAAAATCCATGTTTGGCACCCCTCCATCACTTATGTAAGCCATCCAGGATCACACACATGTGACTTCCTGGCATGCATTCTTGTTCTGGTGTGGCATGAGGCTTTCAATATGCTTAAGCCTAGCCTGAAAGAATTTCTCTGCACCCAAAGAAAATTCACGTGACTAAAAATTAGAGGTAGGTTGACATCACAAAGTAAGATAGAGAGAAACAGACACAGAGAGGGAGGACTTACCAAAACCTGGAAGATTTTTCGGTAAAGTTTTCCTTCTCTTATTTTCTCCACAGCAGATTAGGTCTCCTTTTGAAATGTTTTAACACTTCATTCAGTTGTCTTGCCAATGCTTTCCGTGCCTTGCTGCCCTCAAAGTTTGGTTGTGTGATTGGAGCAGTGTCCTCCCTCTTTCTGGTCCAAAAAAGATTAAAATAATAAGAGCGTTCTGTTTTTGACCAAATCCCATTAGAGCTAAGACGGTGAGGGTTAGGTTAAGTGTTAAGGTTGGGGTTTTATGAAATATTCTTCCTGGAAAGTACTTAATCCTTATGAATCTTACTCTGATCCACTAACTGGATAGAATATTGCTAGTGGTTCTTTGTTAACATTGCAAGGTTTCCCAGGCCACAGTAGTGAAGTTTGCTGCCCCGCGAGGTGGGTGGAGGCCATTTGTCCCAGTGGATGACCCCCAATGCAGACCAACAAGCTCCTATTGGGCAGATCCCCTGGAAATCACCTGCTGAAAGGACTGTGTAACCCCCAGATTTTTGGTTGGATTGCCAGTCCAGGTTATTACAAGGCAAACTCTGCACCATTATGGTGAGTAAATAGTGACCCTAACCCTCACCCTGGGGTTTGGGTTAGAGGTTAAACTAAGGGGTTATATTTTGGGTCCAGTTAAGGGTTAGGTTTAGAGTAAGGGGTTTGTGATAGGGGCTAGGACAATTCCTAATTTGGGTTAGAGATTAGGTTTTGGGTATGGTTAGGGTAGGGGATAGGGTTTAGACGTTGGGATGGGTGAATAGGTACCTCTGTAAATTCATATTCAAGTGACTATATAAGTGCTGTAGTTCTGTTCAGTAGGTTCAACCAAGAAGGCAGATGGGACAAAACTGGAGCTTTTTGGCAAGTCACAACAGCTCTATGTTCACAGACAAAAAAATGAAGCTTTCAAAGAAAAGAACACCATACCTACTATGAAACATGGAGGATGCTCAGTTATGATTTGGGTCTGCTTTGCTGCATCTGGCATGGGGTGCCTTGAATCTGTACAGGGCACAATGAAATCTCAAGAATATCAAGGCATTCTGGAGTAAAATGTACTGCCCAGTGTAAGAAAGCTCTGTCTCAGTCACAGGTCATGTTCTCCAACATGATAAAGACCCAAAACCCACAGTATAAGCATCCAAGAATGGCTAAGAAAAAAACAATGGACAATTCTGAAGTGGCCTTCTATGAGCCCTGATCTGAATTCTATCAAACATTTGTGGAATCTGTGGAGCTGAAACATGCAGTCTGGAGAAGGCACACTTCAAACCTGAGACAGCTGGGGCAGTTTGCTGAGGAAGAGTGGGACAAAGTACCTGCTGACAGGTGCAGAAGTCTTATTGACAGCTACAGATACTCTAAAGGTTGTGCAACAAAATATTAGGTTAAGGGTTCCATCATTTTTGTCCATGCCATTTTCATTTGTTTTATTTCATTTATTGTTTAAAATATTCTTTTGAGTCAAAAATCAAAAGCAAATTCTGATTGTTTATTCCATATTTAATAAAAATGATGGATGGCAATTACTACTGTCAGTTTCAAGTTATTTCAGAGAACATTGTGGGTTCTTCTTTTTCCATGTACCAACAAATTTGTCCACATCTGTAAGTGCTATTTTCACTCTTAGTGCTATTACATTCAATAAATAAGTGGTTGATTGTCTTCCACTCTGTAAAAGGTAAGTGCTTTATTCACCCTCCTATTTAGTGTTTTGTGTTCAATCTTATTTTTTAATCACTCTCAATTTGTGTCATTCTCTATCAACTAAAATCCAAAAAAATAGAAAAATGTTTTTCCTTGGTCCCTTGTCCAGCCTCCTGTTGTCAAACCCCGGTGTCTGTCTGGATAAATAGACACCGGGGTTTGACAACAGGAGGCTGGACACTTTGTGTTAAAACTTATGTAATGAACATATATTCTGCCCTCATGTAGACAATAAGAATATCCCTGGCCTGATATTTAAAACTTGATTGTTTTTGTATGGGTTTGTGTTTAGAGCAATTTCTTACCCCTTTCATTAAGTCACATGGGAATCCATGTTTTTAATCTGTCTATCCATCTCATTTCACTTTTTTCCTCTGTTTATTCGTTCAGGTTAGGTTGGCTTCCATCCCTGAGATTGTTAATTTATCCAAACCATGTTCTTTAAAATGATTGATTGTGTATTGAACTGTGTATTTTTTATGTTATTAGTGATGTTGTGTATGTGTTGTTTTAACCTTAATATTAATGAGTTTTTAGTTTCATCTTTGTAGGATTTGTGACAGTGTGAACATGTTCACTTACAGTTAAGACTCAGAAATTTAATAACAATTAAAGGGAAATGTTTGTTTGCTTAGTAGATTGTCTCCCCCTACTGGCTGTTCTAAAGATAATCCTAATCCTTCATAATGATGAGATTGTCATGTGACTGGTCAGATGATCAATAAGGAAGTCAACGGTCTTCTATGCTGTCCAACTCTGTAAAGACATAGCAGTGAATAAGCATCCATCTGCATTCATCCTTTGCCTTTAGTAGCTTCATCTGTAAGTTTCATTACTATTATTTATACATTTTGAGTAGTACTTGATTATCTTTTAAGTATTCATAGATTATGCAGATAGTTGTTCATCATCTGAATTCTCTTATTGGATTGTATGGGAGCTACAGTGCATTCATTTTGCTTCATTATTACTCTCATTTGTTTGCCTATTTAATTTCAAGTCATTAATAAGCAAGCAAAGCAGCATCTGTAAGAGTTAAATCTATCATTTAGTAGATTACATACAGTTGTAAGCAGTATTTATTTCACGTAATAGTGTTTCTTCCCACTCCGCCATGAACATATTGGTATATGCTGGAGCAAATTTCTTGCCCATCGCTGTTCCTTGAACCTGCAAATACATTTGGGAATAAAATTCAAAGTCATTCCTGGTCAAGTTTATTTTTAATAGTTGTAAAAGTTCCACATCTGGTCGGTTCGGGTCGGGATACCTGTTGAAACATTGTGCCTCTGCTCGCAATCCTGCCTTTGTATTGATATTTGTATACAGGCTTTGAACATTAATGGTGAAAAGGAAGGCCGAATCTGGAAAGGTTCTGTTCCTAATTTTGTCTATGAACTTGTACGTATCTTTTAAATAGCTGGTATGAAGTTGTGAGACAGGATTGAGAAAATGGTCAATGTATTGGGCCACATTGTAGGTCTCACTTCCACAGTCCAATACAATTCGATGTCCCTATGGGACCTCAAGGGGGATTGTCCATGCCTGGGGATCCTTGTGGATTTTAGGTAATAAGTAAAATCTATGATGTCTTGGTGGGATTTGGGCCAATGAGATAACTTAATTGTTTTGTGTTTATGCAACCCTTCTGATCTCGATTGTATAATATGGATATTTCTTGGGACTATGTTTCCTGTTGTAATGAATGTGGGAGTGGAGTGTAATGATTGGCATTTTTAAGTTGTCTGTGAGCTTCTAGTAGATATTCTTCTTTGTCCATAATGACAATTGCAGAGCCCTTATCTGCTGGTTTATGAACAATATCTTTATTGGTTTGCAATTCTTTAAGGGCTTTGCGTTCCACAGGGGTTAAATTATCCAATAGGGTTTTGAGAGGATGTGAAAGACGATTGATGGTTTTTATATTATGTTGAATCAGTTGATTGATGGGTGAGCTAATTTGCTCTATTGTGGGCTCCCACTTGGATTTGTTAATGAACTGTAGATGTTCTGTTAATGTTGTGTACTGAAAATAATATAAAAATTTTAATTTGTCTATTATAGGCATGGACGTTCCCCCTCAGTTCCCCCATGGCGGTACCCTGTGGTGGTGGAACAAAGGTGAGACTCTTACTGAGCAGCTTCTCCTGTGGAACTGTAAGAAGAAATGTCTTGGATAAGTTAATAATATTCCTCGAATGGGTCTGGCCTTGACGTGGCGAGGAGGCTTGTGCGTTCCAGTGACCCTGGAGAGCGATACCGTCTGGAGCTCGCTCCTGGTAGGGTCACCCTTGGCGAGCCGGTCTCCAGTGTAGGTTCCAGACAAACAAAGACCCCAGCGTGTCGGTACGCTATGAGGTGGCAGCCCCACCAACCGACTATCCTGCGGAGGGCTAACAACCCACCCAGGAGAAACCCCCCTTTGTTACGAAACTGACCAGAAAAAGAAGCCGGACGGCCCAACACGGTAACAGACCCCAGCCTGCCCCCGACCAACGAGTACAGATCAATTTTCGTCACAGGACCCGTATCATCCCCAAACAAGCCTTGGATATCGGCGATGACACTTGACATCATCGAGCGGCGGCGTGAGGCTCGGCTCCGAGGCGACCTGACGGAATATCGGCGACTGAACCGCCAGCGTAATGTGGCCATAGCTGAGGACAGGGAGAAGTTCTGGCAAGCAGAAGCGACACACCTAGAGTCCGCGGCCAATAGCAACAACATGAGCCGTGTCTTCAGTCTGTTGCGCCAAGCCCGTAATGGCCCATGCATTAAGACAGCCCTGGTGAAAGACTCTGATGGCAACATTATTATGACCGAAGCAAACTGCCTCGAACGCTGGAAAGAGCAGTTCAGCCTCCTCTTGCAGCACAATACCACCCCGGCTGATCCCACCATCCTAGTGGCTGCAAACGCTGCAGCCCCTAGTGACGCCTGCAGTACAGACCCTGTGACACCCGTGGAAGTCAGAGCCGCTCTGAAAAAAATGAACAACAGGAAAGCCCCCGGCATCTGTGCAATAACCGCCGAGATGCTAAAATCAGGCGGGGACAGCATTGTCGAGTGGCTGACCCACATCTTTAACCAGGTGTGGGAGACAGAGAGGCTTCCCAGTGACTGGACCAGAGGAGTCATCCTGCCCTTCTGGAAACGTAAGGGCGACAGGCTAGTCTGCGGCAACCACAGAGGCATCACCCTATTATCCATCCCTGGCAAGCTCTTCACCAGGATCTTGCTCACACGTGCTCTCCCAGCCATCAGAAGCAGCCGCCGTCCCCAGCAGGCTGGCTTCATGCCCAACCGCTCCACAATAGACCACATCTCCGCCGTTCGACTGCTCATAGAGAAGACCTACTAATTCCGTAAAGATCGCCATCTATACATGGCATTCGTAGATCTGAAGGCTGTCTTTGACACTGTCTGCCACTCTTCACTTTGGAGTATCCTACAGGCCCTTGGAGCACCACCTAAGATCGTTGCCCTGCTCAAGCTGTTTTACAGCAACGCACAGAGCTGTGTCCGTGTGAACGGCAGAGACTCTGACTGGTTTCCCATCTCCAGTGGCGTCCGCCAGGGCTGTGTGGCTGCTCCTGATCTCTTCAACTGCATCATTGACCATCTGATGTCTAAAGTTTGTGAAGGGTCCCCGGAGTGCCCTTTGGCAGTTACCACCTGACTGACCTGGAGTACGCTGACGACACCATCCTGTTCAGCACATCCTACAGTCAGCTGAGAGACACTGTTGGCGTATACAGTGAAGAGGCAGAGAAGCTTGGCCTCCATGTGAGCTGGACAAAAACTAAGTTCATGCATGTCGGTGATGGACCGGATCCACCTCCCCTTCGGCTTGGGGACTACATCGTAGAGCCCGTCAAGAACTTTGTATATCTGGGATCCACTGTGACAGATAACGGGGACCTAAAACCAGAGGTTCTCCGCAGAAGAGCCCTGCCAGCATTAACTCTGCAGTCTCTCTGGAAACCACTCTGGCGGCACCAGACCATCTCACGCAAGACGAAGCTCTGGATTTATAACTCCGCCGTACTCTCAGATATTCAGGGTTAGGGGTTAGGGGTTGGGGTTAAGGGTTAGGATTAGCGTTGGGGTTAGCGGTCGGGGTTAAGGGTTAGGGTTAGGGTTGGGGTTAGAGTTAGGGTTAAGGTTGGGGTTAGGGTTAGGGTAAGGTTAGGGTTAGGGTTTTTGAATGTACAATGACCCCCCCCATCACAGTCCGAAAACTGCCTGGTTGTATAGGGAGCCAAGGAAAGTGCACGGGCCGGCGCCTGTTAAGCACTGCTATAGCTCTGGTAGTTACTGGGTCTTTTCAATTGCCACTGTTGGCTTTCGGTTGGATTTTGATTAGTTTAAGGTGTAATGGGAGGGAGAGCAGAGTGAGGGCGAGCCACTGGACTGAGCAGGTCAACCCCCATATGACCGTATGGACATATTTCCGCTCACCCACCCATCTTTTTTATCATCCTTTGATGAAACTAAGGCTAGGCAAGTGTGAGAAAAAGGATTGTAAGTGGCAAGTGTTAGGGTGAGGTGTTAGGTTTAGGGCTGAGATTCAAGGGTCAGGGTCAGGTGGCTAAAGGTGGGGGTAACGGTCAGATGTTAGGATTAGGATCAAGGT
>CM041001.1:9981552-10026726 GCA_022985145.1 Pangasius djambal | reverse complement strand
ACACTGCGAGTCGGGTGGATGGTCACTCAAGGCTTCTTTTTATTGTTCTGGGATAAACAGGACCATATGTTGATTAGATTGCTGATCATTGATGATGCATGACAGTCAGCAGCGAGTCATCCTGAAACTGCTGCTGATTACGTATTCTTAAAGTGATCGTGAACATATAGTGGACAAAAATCTGACAAAAATATAAAACTATCTTTTCTTCACAGTTCTCATTAAATCAGATTAATGTAGTGAAACTATAAACTCAAGTGACCAATATTTTACATATTTTTGTATAAAAGAAAGACAAATGAAAATGCAACTCTCAAATGACGCAACACGTAGTTCAGCACGTGCGAGTGTGCAGCACGTGTGCTCATACTAGCGGCTAACAATTTACACACAGAACACGACAAAAACCGAATAAAACACATACCTGGGATAAACAGGACCATATGTTGATTAGATTGCTGATCATTGATGATGCATGACAGTCTTAAATGAAATAAACAGAGTTTCAGTGTTTACAAGCAGGCCAATACACACACACACACCTTGTTTTAACATCAGAAATAACACATATTTGATTCTACTAACAGAACTAGGAGCTAACAGACTGAACTAGTAAACTTGTGTGTCATATAAAAGTTCAGCTTTGCCCTCGAAAACAATTCAAACTTAGTTAATAAGACAGAGCGATCATCATTGCAGCTTACCAGCAGCGAGTCATCCTGAAACTGCTGCCGATTACGTAGCACCGCCCACTAATATAATGGACGTGGATAGAAGCAGTGCACAACCAATGGCGAGTTTTCCCAATTTATGCATGAATTTAACTAACATTATTTAAACTCCGTTACACATGTTCTTCTGTTTTAGCTGACATTTGGAACACTTTGTGCTAATGACGACAGGAACTGGGCTTAATTCACTTCTTGTTTTCCTCCTTGAGCAACAGCAACTGTTTTCACAGAACATTTTTTCCCTCGCAAGTTGTCGAAACATAAAAACTAATGATACATGCAAATAAAATTTTCCACTACAGTTGTCACCAATTAACTAGGCCTGTTCTGAGACTATGTGCTATGCTGGAAGAAATAAGAGCAGCACCTTCCCAAGTGGGATGGATACCTTCCTACCCTAAGAGGCCAGCCTTGCCCTCGAAAATGCTCCAAATATCTATGAAGCCTACATTGTTTTCGGAGCACCACCTGGACATCCAGCAGCTCAGCGACCATAATCTGCTGTAAGCTACATCACCACATCACATTGGGATTGGGTCAGAGCAAATTATTGCATCAGACATTGTCTTCGCTAATT
Source organism: Pangasius djambal (assembly GCA_022985145.1). Taxonomy (NCBI): domain Eukaryota; kingdom Metazoa; phylum Chordata; class Actinopteri; order Siluriformes; family Pangasiidae; genus Pangasius; species Pangasius djambal. Next base: position 10,025,418 of record CM041001.1, on the reverse strand, counting down.
TACACACCTCTACAATGTCACTCTTAGTAACCTCTGACTGAGGAAGGCATACATCATTAGTTCCTACATGAATAACTATCTTTGAAAACCTATACTTGCCTAAGATCCTAAGATTACCTGCTATGTTCAGCACCCTGGCTCCTGGTATACACCTAACTAGTCCTGCTGGTGGCCCTATTTTATGTGACTTAAGATAGAGTCTCCTATAACCAGAGCTCTTTCAGGTTTCTCAGTGGGTGCCTCACTGAGGAGAGCAAACCTGTTGGATATGTGAAGTGGAGAAGAATGGTGACCCCGTGGGCAAGGCTTAGCATTAGCTTTGGTTTTGTGATTATGCTGCTGAGTCATCACCCATTCACCCTACTGTGAGGGCTCTAATGCTGGAGTTCGGGGATTGCTATCTCCACCTAAGAAATCCAGACTTTCCTCTTGCTCTCACTAACCCTCTCTAGAGTCTGGATGTGCACCTCTAATGCTGCAGTCTTCTCTGTCAGAGAGCTAACTAATATACACTTAGCACAATGAAGCTATTACTAATGACAAAGAAAGAATGACTAAACATCCTGCACTCGACACACTGAACAAGGTGAATGTTTGCCATGTTGAGTGTTTAACATACCTTAGTCAAAGATTAGTTGAGATTATGTTAGACGGATCTGGCATGTGTAACATATCTTTACATTGGTAAAAGAGCATAGCTCGCCAACTTGAGTTGCAGCAGAAAGAAGAAACAGTCTAAACTCACACGTGTTAGCATTCCACAATTCGGGTTTAATCACCACTTCACTGGGAAAAACTCCAGCAAAACTGTCTTCCACAAGTATTCTGCTGTCCACATTGTTACTTAATAAAGAAACATCTTACATGAAAAATAAAAGATATAACATTGGCGCCCGCATACATGCGGCGGTCAAAGCGCATGCAACATGAAAACTAATATACTTTTCCCCGGAAAAGAATAACAGTGAAGGGCGCTCTGCTGTTAAAAGGACCACACCCTATTCTACTTGTTACATATGGATGGCCTTCGCTCGCTGTCTTTAGACAAAAAAAAACAAAAGTGTTCTCCAAGAAAATAAAAATATGGTAGAAGGGAAAGTGAAATATACAACAGATGAGAATGACAGCATGAAACTATTGATCAAAATGAAAGAAACAGCCTGGTTTTCTTGCCGACACAGGCAAGAAACTCCCAACAAATGATTCAAAAACAGGAACTACGTCACCTCTACATGCATGTAGAGATTTACATGTGCCATATCTCCTTTTATCCTCTCCTGTCTTCTCAGTGAGGGTGAGGAGCTGCTGCCTGGATTATTGGCGGCCGGCTCTGCTTTCCACAACAAGAGTTTCCTCCCCCGTTTTCCACAACATCAGTGCTGAAGTGGCATTGTCCCTTCAGCATCACACTGGTAGTCGCGTGAGGAGTGCGCAGCCTTTTATGTGCAAGGGTGGAGCATCCGCTGCCACCTAGTTTTAAATTCTCCTTAATAATTGAGCGGACTATCTTCTGATTGACCCCATTGATTCAGAGGGTCTTGTGGATTATCTGTGCTTTCACAGAGATAAAGAGTCCCAGACACAATTCACCCCATTGCACACTTCTCCAAGAAGCTGTAACTAGTGAAGAGAAATTACAATGTAGATAACTGGAAGCTATCTACACTATCTTACACTGGCCCTCAAAGAGTGGCAACTCCCTTCATTGTCTACACCATCATCAGAACCTGGAGCACATCAGAAGGTCCCATTTCCTCTCCAAACAAGATGGGTTCTATTCTTTATACACATCTCTTTGACTGTCTCCTACAGACCATAGGCAAGAATGGCAGTGCCAGTGCCCTGTCCCGAGTTCACATCCCAGCACCAGTAGACTCATTACTACCACATATTATCGAGCCCACCTGTCTGGTTGCTACCTTCTAATGGGAGACCATCTAGAAGTTTTCCAAAGTAGCAGCAGATGACCCTGGACCAAGTGACAAAATACCTGAGAAAGTATCCCATTGGCCATAAGGGTAAGTTCATCACTTGGGCACAGGCATCCATAGCCACAGGTCATCAGGAGTAGCCCAGCAATGACAAATTGTTGTTGATGACCTAGTCTGTGTTTAGATGCTCAAACATGTGTATCCTCTTGTTCATTGTGCGCTCAATCTAAGATCTCTAGATGACACCTACAGGAAAACTGGAACCTTGCCCAGTATCCCAGATGCCATGGATGCTCTAAGTAGATGTTGATCATGGATCAGAGTCAGAAGGTAACCCTACCATGCAGAGAGTGCTCAATTGCTTCTCTAAAGGACATTGTCTGATACCTCTCTGAGATATCCCCACTGCCTACCTGCCTACCATTTGTTCGATCATTTTGGTATTTTTGAGGACATTGTGTCTGACCATGTCCTTCACTTCTCCTCGCAAAGCATTCCTGGAATGACACAATGACACACTTTGTCCAATGTGCAAGTGGAGAGCCTCAAACATGAACTCAGACAGTATCTCCAGGGCAGTTGGTATGGGTTTCTTCCCCAGCCAGAATATATTCAGAATTTTATCATCCACTTATTTTTGGGGATAGGTAGGTAGGTAGGTAGATAGATAGATAGATAGATAGATAGATAGATAGATAGATAGATAGATAGCATTTATTGTCATTGTATTTCTACAACGAATGGGTTTGACGCCATTCCAGTGCTATGTGAGCTACCAGCCATTGCTGTTGCTGTGGACCTCAGCTTGTGAGGAAGTTCCTGTAGTAGACAAGATATTTTGCTGCATTAGGGAGGTATTGGAATCTGCACACAATTAGAGAGGACACCAAGATGACAAAAAGAGCAATCTGCTCATCACTGCAGGGCAAGACCGCTTCCACATTTGGCCCAGTCTGACCACCTGTCCCTGCTTCTGATCCCGGCATATGCCCCCCTCTGTAAAACTGCTCTGACCAGCACAAAAACTGTAAAAACTTGGCTTGATGGTGCCTCCCAGCAGCTGCAGGACTGCTTCAACAGAAAAAATTGGGATGTGTTTGAACAACAGGACCTGGGAATGTTTACAGACAGTGTGCTGTGTTATATAAGAACTGCATAGACACTGTCACAGTGGACAAATGCATCCGGGTCTATCCCAACTAGAAGCCCTGGATGACCCGGGAGGTCCAGCAGCTGCTCAGAGAGAGGAACACCGCCTTCAGGTCAGACGATCAGACTCATTACAGCACAGCCTGAGCTAACCTGAAGAGAGGTATCAGGAAGGCCAAGCTGGACTACAGGAGGAGGATTGAGGACCACCTGGACAGTAACAACAGCAGGCAGATGTGGCAGGGTGTCCAGGATCTCACCAATTTTAGGACCAACCAGGGAGCTGCTGATGGTGACGCCAGGCTGGTAGAGGAACTTAACCTCTTCTTTGCTCGCTTTGAGGTGGAGCCACCAGAGACAGCCATGCCACACCTCATGGCCCACAGTAGTTCAGCCCTCACAATCGAGGAGAGTGAGGTCAGGCGCACGCTGAGGTCCGTCAACCCGAGAAAGGCTGCCGGACCAGACGGCGTCCCTGGCCGGGTACTGAAAGTCTGTGCCGATCAGCTGGCTGGAATCTTTACCAAGATCTTCAACCAGTCCCTGGCCCTGTCCACTGTTCCACCGTGTCTGAAATCCTCCACCATAGTCCCCCTGCCAAAGAAATCTCACATCTCCAGCCTGAGTGACTACCGGCCAGTTGCACTCACACCAGTAGTGATGAAGTGCTTTGAAAAACTGGTCCGGAGCCATATCACATCACTCCTGCCCCCAAGTTTTGATTCTCACCAGTTTGCCTACAGGGGAAACACATCCACAGAGGACGCTGTGGCCACAGCCCTCCATCCTGCGCTGTCCCACCTGGAGCAGCAGGGGAGCTACGTCCGGATTACAGCTCGGCTTTCAATATCATCATTCCTTACAAACTGGTGGAGAAACTCGAGAACTTGGGGTTTCCACACTCCATCTGCATGTGGATTAACAGCTTTCTTTCGGATCGCAGCCAGAAGGTCAGAATGGGCCAACATACATCCACGGCCCTCAGCCTCAGCACCGGCTCCCCACAGGGCTGTGTGCTGAGCCCCCTGCTCTACACTCTCTATACTCACGACTGCACCCTACAAAGGAGCTGATCATTGACTACAGGAGGAAGAAAACGGACATATCTCCACTTTCCATCAGTGTATACTGTGTAGAGAGGGTAGCTGACTTCAGGTTCCTGTGAGTTCAGTTAGAGGAAGGCCTAACCTGGAACCTGGAACACACCTCTGAACTGCTGAAAAGGGCCCAGCAGAGACTCTACTTCCTCAGGGTGCTGAGTAAGAATAACATCACTCTGAGACTCCTGCTGTCCTTCTACCGGTGCTGCATAGAGGGCATCCTGACCTACTGCATCGGCGTATGGTTCACCAGCTGCACAGCGGCTCAGAAAAAAGCGCTCCAGAGGGTCATAAACTCGGCCCAGAAGATCTTCGGCTGCCCTCTCTCAACACTTGAAGAACTACACAGTTCCCACTGTCTCAAGAAGGGCCAATACATCCTCAAGGACACATCACACACCGGGCACCTATCTATCTATCTATCTATCTATCTATCTATGTATCTATCTATCTACAGTCTGGTTGTCCACCAGGACCTGCAACTAGGACTACTTTCCAAGAAATAGTGTCCTTGTTAAATTAGATCATTTCAAAATTCTGAACTTTTGCATATTAATTGGGTGAATTCTAGTTATCTCCACAGTTCCAATTGTCACTCTTATCACTCAGTTAGTGCTCCAGTTCACCAGCTTACTAACCCCTGCAGCTTGGTTACCAGCTCATTAAAGACCCTTTACGAACCATGATCACTCAGACATTTCCACCATCAGTGTGCTTGTGCACAGTAGTGTAGTGGGTAGCATTGCTAACCAGACAGGTTACTGTCTGTGTAAAGTTTTGCATGTTCCCCGCTGTGTTCATGTAGGTTTCATCTGTTTTCCCCTGTTTCCTCCCACCTCCCAAAAATTTCAGGTAGGTGGCTTGGCTACGTTAAATTTCCCTTAGCTGTGACTCAGTGTGTGAATGTGTCTGTTTATGGTGCTGAACAATGGGCTGGCGTCCTGCCAAGAGAAATCTCATGCTCACCGGCATATAATGATGAAGGGGAGGATGATGAGTATGACTGAGATGTATGTAGATAAACAGATTATTTTAAAAATTAAGATTAATTATACAGACAATTTTAAAAATCGTCATTTTCTAAACCACGATAGCATGCTTAAATGCACATAAACTCCATGATATACAGTTAGGTCCAGAAGTATTTGGACAATGACAGAGTTTTTGTGATTTTGCCCTTATACACCACCACAATGGATTTGAAATAAAGCAATCAGTATGTGATCAAAGTGTAGACTTTCAGCTTTATTTAAAGAGGTTCCACAAAAATATAGCATTTACCATTTAGGAATTACAGCCATTTTCAGCAAAATACCTCCATTTTCAGGGGCTCAAAGGTATTTGGACAAAGTGATATAATTGTAAATATAACCATAATTTTAATACTTGGATGAAAATCCTTTGCAGTCAATGACTGCCTGAAGTCTGGAGCCCATGTTCTCAAAACTCAAATTCTGAGTTTCCTCCCTGGAGATGCTTTGCCAGGCCTTCACTACAGCCACCTTCAGTTGCTGCTTGTTTGTGGGTCTTTCTGTCTTCAGTCTTGTCTTCATTAAGTGAAAAGCATGTTCTGTTGGGTTGAGATCAGGCGACTGACTTGGCAATTGAAGGATATTCCATTTCTTTGCCTTCAAAAAGTCTTGAGTTGCTTTCGCAGTATGTTTAGGGTCATTATGCACCTGCACTGTGAAGCGGCGTTCTATCAGTTCCCCTTCAGGAACTCGAGCTGCATTGAAATGCTATGGGAACGCCTTCAGTGTGACCACGCTCTGAATCACATGTGAAATCAGTCCAATGGTTGGGGGAGACGTCACGGGCGGGGTGACGTAGCGACCAGGAAGTTTAAAAGCACGCGCGGTGGATACAGCGGCAGCTTTCTGTCATTCAGCAAGTGCTCTGTGTGTGTTGGTCTGATTTTGTATTGTTTGTCTCTCAAAGCATTATGCCAAAAAAGACCATGAGGGCGAGAGCGGGCAGTGTTCCTTCCTGTCCGCGCTATATTATGGGTGGGGATACACACAGCCTGTGCGTTGTCTGCTTATGAGCAGAGCCCGCATTGTGTGCGTTTGCCACTGCGTGTGCTTCGCTCCCGGAAGGCTCTCTTTGAGGAGCCGCCACCTCCACGCTGGAGCCTACCTTTCTTCCCCGACCTCCACACCGAGCTGTCGAGGTTGTGGGGGAGGGCTTTCTAGACTCAGGGGATCGTTCTGCCACCCATGGTGCTTCAGGGCGCAGCGGTCTCCAGCAAGCGCTTCTCTCAGTTTCTGCCCGGGAACGTAGCAGTACTGGGAGGCTCGCTACCTCTTCGGAGGTTTCCAGAGCAGGTAGTTCGGCTGTCCCATGCTGGTCCGCCACTTCAGGGCACCGAGCAAACTGCTCTCATTACACCAGAGGTCAGTCTCGAGAGGCTGATTCCCTTAGTAGACTATTTGGCAGCATGGATCTTCTGCCAAATGTGTCTCAATGGGTCCTGCATACTGTAGAGAGAGGCTACCGAATCCAATTTGGTTCTCCAGCGCCTCAATTTTGCAGGGTTCTTCCTACTTTGGTGGGCCTGAGCAGGCTCTGGTAATGGAACAAGAAGTAAACGCTCTCCTGAGGAAGGAAGCCACTGAGGTGGTCCCTCTTCATGACAGAGAGTCCGGGTTCTACAGCCGGTACTTCTTCGTTCCGAGCTCAGACGAGCCGGCGGTTTCTCCCCCGCCGCTCTCTAGCTCTTGGGGCTGCCAGGCGGGAGCAGCCCCCTCCGTGTACCAGTGCCTCATACTGAGAGGCACAGAAACAGTCTAAGCAGGGGTCTTCTAAGGTGAAGCTGGATCTGCGGACTGGTCTTCTGTCTAAAAAGACCTCGGCCAAGAAGTCCTGACGCTGGTGGCCCAGGACTTATGAGGGCAGGCCCCTCTGGGGAAGAGCGTTGTACACCTCATCATACAGTGCCCATCTCTCCTCAGTGCCCTTTGGAGATCGATCTGCCAACCCTGCCACCCATGGTGCTTCAGGGCGCAGTGGTCTCCAGCGAGCGCTTCTCTCAGTTTCCGCCCGGGAACATAGCGGTACTTAGAGGCTCGCTACCTCTTCAGAGGTCTCCAGAGCAGCTAGTTCGGCCATCCCCTGCCGGTCCGCCGCTTCAGGGCATCGAGCTAGCCACTCTCATTACACCAGAGGTCAGTCTTGAGAGACTGATTCCCTTAGTAGACTATTTGGCAGCGTGGAAACTTCTGCCAAATGTGTCTCAATGGGTGCTGCATACTGTGGAAAGAGGCTACCGAATCCAATTTGGTTCTCCAGTGCCTCGTTTTTCCAGAGTTCTTCCCACTCTGTGGGCCCCAAGCAGGCTCTGGTAATGGAACAAGAAGTAAACACTCTCTTGAGGAAGGAGGCTATCGAGGTGGTCCCTCCTCACGAAAGAGAGTCCAGGTTCTACAGCCGGTACTTCGTCGTTCCAACGAAGGATGGAGGGTTGCGTCCCAGTTTAGATATGCGTCAAGTGAACCGCTCGGTCATGCGACTGAAGTTCAGGATGCTCACAATCAAACAAGTCGTGTCTCAGATCAGCTCCAAGGACTGGTTTGTCATGATCAATCAAAAGATGCATACTTCCATATCTCCGTCCTTCCCCAACACAGGAAGTTTCTGAGGTTTGCTTTCGGGGGCGAAGCTTACCAATATCGGGTTCTTCCTTTCGGCCTGGCACTCTCACCCCGCACTTTTACGAAGGGTGTGGATGCTGCTCTGGCTCCTCTGCGACTCCAGGACATCCACATACTGAATTATATTGATGATTGGTTGATATTAGCTCAATCGGAGCAGGCGGCAGTTTGGCATCGAGATGTCGTTCTCACCCACATGAAGAGCTGGGGTTAAGACTAAACGCCAAGAAAAGTGTGCTTTCTCCAGTACAGAGAACCACTTATCTGGGCGTGGTGTGGGATTTGACCACGATGCAGGCACATCTGTCTCCTGCTCGGATTGGTCGATCCTCACAGCAGTCACGAGAGTGAGAGAAGGCCGGTCACTCACTGTAAAGCAGTTCCAGAAACTGCTGGGTTTGATAGCATCTGCGTCCAACGTGATACTTCTTGGCCTGCTGTACATGAGACCCCTACAGTGGTGGCTCAAGACCAAGGGGTTCTCCCCGAGGGGAAACCCACTTCACATGATCAAGGTCATGATGGTCACGTGCCTTAGACATGTGGAGGAAACCTTGGTTCTTGTCTCAGGGCCCGGTGCTGGAGCTCCTTGTCGCTGTGTGCTAGCGATGGACGCATCTCTCACCGATTGGGGAGCAGTCATAAGTGGCCACTCAGCCCGCGGTCGGTGGAGCGGCCGCCATCTCATGTGGCACATTAACTGCCTGGGGATATATCACTTTCTCCTGGACCTAAGAGCTCGCCATGTTTTGGTGCACACCGACAACACAGAGGTGGTCTCTTACGTCAACCACTGGGGAGGTCTGCGTTAGCGCCCCCTTTACAGCCTGGCGCATCAGATCCTTGTGTGGTCCCAGGGGAAACTCCTCCTGTTGGGAGCAGTTTACATCCCTGGGCATCTCAATATGGGAGCAGACATCCTGTCGAGGCAGGGGCCGAGGCCCTGGGAATGGAGACTTCACCCGAGATGGTGAAGCAGATATGGAGAGTGTTTGGCCGGGCTCAGGTGGATCTGTTTGCGACTCAGGAGATATCGCACTGTCCCATCTGGTTCTCTCTGACTCATCCAGCTCCTCTCGGACTGGATACCATGTACAGACTTGGCAGAGGCTTCGTCTGTATGCCTTTCCCCCGATTGCTCTGCTCCCGGGAGCTCTGGAGAGAGTGCGCCAGGACGGGGTCCTTCTGTTTTTAGTAGCCCCGTTCTGGCCGGGCCGAGTATGGTTCTCGGACCCGATTTCCCTCCTCGACGGCCCTTCATGGGAGATCCCCGTCTGGAGGGACCTCCTCTCACAGGCGGGCTTCCACACCCGCCCGGAGTTGTGGAGGCTGTGGGTGTGACCTCTGGGGGGCACAACTCGTAGCTTTCAGTCTCTCAACAGAGGTTGTTGAGACCAATCTCCAATACAAGAGCTCCCTCAACGAGGAAACTGTATGCCCTGAGTGGAAATTTTTCACTTCTTGGTGCGGAGACCGTCAGCTCGACCCAGTTAACTGCCCAGTTGGTACAGTGCTGGAGTTCCTGCAGGTCCGATTCTCCGCAGGGTTGACCCTCTGCACCTTGAAGGTCTATGTGGCGGCCTTTGCGGCCTATCATGCCCCTCACGGTGGTCAGTCTATGGGCACAGGCCTCTGGTACGATCACGTGTCCCTCCGTGGGACCTGGCTGTGGTGCTGGAGGCTTTTTGTAAACCTTCTTCTCGAGAGAGTTGGGGATCTACAGGCCTTCTCAGTGGCCCTCTCTTTTTAGACTTTGCGCCCGGTCTGGCCAAAGCGTTTCTCTACTCTCGAGCGGGGTATATTCCTAAAAGTTCCCTCCTCTACACCACAGCTTGTTGTACTCCAGGCCTTCTGTCCTCCTCCCTTTTGGGAGCCCGACCAGCAGAGGCTTAACTGTATGTGTCCAGTGTGAGCACTGGACGCATACGTTCTCAGAGCTGCCCGGTGGGTCGTGGATGCCATCTGTCTGGCCTATGAGTCCTCTGATCTCTCCTTGCCCTTGGGAGTCAAGGCTCACTCCACTAGAAGTGTGGTGGCCTCCAAGGCCTTTCTGGCAGGTGTCCCTATGCAGGACATCTGCAACGCTGCGGGTTGGTCCGTGCCCCTGATTTTTGTCGGGTTCTATGGCCTCGACATGCGAGCCACTCCGGGTTTTTTTTTTTGTTGTTCTCCCGCACTAGCTGTCTCCAGTTTACGTATGTAACCATGGTTCCCCGAGGGAACGAGACGCTGCGTCTCAGTGCCCTACTTTTGGCATCTTTGCGAGTGCCTGCTTCGTTCTTGAAGCTGCCGCTGTATCCACCGCGTGTACTTTTAAGCTTCCTGGTCGCTACGTCAACCCGCCCGTGACGTCTTGCCCATCCATTGGACTGATTACACATGTGATTCAGAGCGTGGCCATGCTGAAGGCATTCCCATAGCGTTTCGACGTAGTGTCTTGTTCCCTCGGGGAACCATGTTTACATACGTAACCTGGAGACGTTTTGTAGCATTTGACTGAATGTGAGCAGAGAGTATAGTCCTATACACCTCAGAAATCATCTTGCTACTTCTGTCAGCAGTCACATCATCAATAAACACCAGTGAGCCCGTTTTATTGGCAGCCATACATGCCCATGCCATAACACTGCCTCTACCATGTTTGACACATGATGTGGTATACTTTGGATCATGAGCTGTTCCTTTCTTTTGCCATACTTTTCTCTTGCCATCATTCTGGTACAAGTTAATCTTAGTTTCATGAGTTCAAAGAATCTTATTCCAGAACATGGGAGGCTTTTTTAGATGTTTTCTGGCAAAGTCTAATCTGGCTTTCCTGTTCTTGAATGTTACCAGTGGTTTGCACCTTGTTGTACTCTTGATTGTAGATTTTAACAATGATACGCCTACCTTCTCCAGAGTATTCTTGACTTCTGTTGATGTTGTGAAGGGGTTTTTCTTCACCAAGGAAAGGATTGTGCAGTCATCCACTTTAGTTGTCTTCCATGGTCTTTCGGGCCTTTTGATGTTGTTGAGCTCACCAGTGCTTTCTTTCTTTTTAAGAAACTGTTGATTTGGCCACACCTAAGGATTTTGCTATGTTTATTATTTATGTTGTTTTTTCAGCCTAATGATGCCCTCCTTCATTTGCATTGAGATCTTCTTGGACTTCATATTGGTAGCTCCAGTTGAACAGCTGCCAAATGCCAACTCAATACCTAATATCAACTCCAAACCTTTTATCTGCTTCATTTGTCTTGAAGTAACAAGGGAATGGACCACACCCGGTCAATTAACTTCTTGTCAGTCAATTGTCCAAATACCTTTGAGCCCCTGAAAATGAAAGTATTTGCTTAAAATGGATGTAATTCCTAAATGGTAAATGCCATATTTTTGTGGAACCTCTTAAAATAAAACTAAAAGTCTACACTTCGATCACATATTGATTGTTTTATTTCAAATCCATTGTGGTGGTGTATAAAGGCAAAATCACAAAAACTCTGGACATAAATGTATGTGTATGAAATATGAAAACATAGTTACACATGAGCATTGATAACATGGTTTATTTAATGTCATTTACTGTCTACAGGCTAACCAAGAGGGAAAGGACAGAGAGCTTAATTAGGACCAAACTGCAAAGCATAATGATGTTCCAGGACCTGGAAAATGTGACATCGAAGGAGGTGAGAAGTGTGTATGTGGACTTTGTGTGTCTGTGTGTGTGTGTGTGTGTGTAGACTTTGACTTTAATGTTAGGGTCTAAAGGCTGAAATTCCAATTGCACTGTGTTTGTATACACAAAAAGATCTCTGTGGAAAAGCAGACCTGAGTGATTCATTTACTCAAGTCTTTAGTTATTGTGTTATTGTGGGTGGAAGCATGTAAACTTCAGACTAGCATCAGTTTAACTGTTTACTTAGGGTTTATGGAGTGGCAGTATTTGCCAATATTCACAATCTAGGAGTTTATACATCTTTCTTCATATTTAAAAATGTAAGTGTGAACAGTGCCTAGGTCTTTGGAAGGCATCTGTTATCTGATATGATTCTGTGCTCAGATCCTAAATGAGTTGGAACAGCATGTGAGCTGGAACCAGCGAGAGTACAAGGAGTTTATTGACAACGAGATGCTGCTCATCCTCAGCCAAATCTACAAAGCCACATTGATCTTCGACTACCTTTACCTGGTTTGAGTTTATATCTAACCACAATCTTTGCAACTTTTCTTTTATTGTTTTTGGCAGACATTTTGTCAAATCTTTTCTTTGAAATTTTGAAGAAAAGTCACAAATTTCAGCTTGTATTTACTGAATAGTCATAAAATGGACAGGTAAAGTCACTTGGTTGGAAGAAACACTTATTATAGCTGCAAGTTTTTAAAACTATTAAACCCACGATTGATTTTTTTCCCTTTCAGGGCACGGAATGGGACGCCTCCAACCTTGAAGAGCTCAGAGAGTGCGGGTCAGTTTGTGTAGTAACAAGTACAAAGTGCATACCTCTGTTTCAATTATATCTAAAATGAATACAGTCTGTGCTTTGATCCAGGATTGGCTACATCCTTAACATGACACCAGAAATTGACAACTTTTTCCCAGAAGTTTTTTGCTATTACAACGTCCATGTATTTGATGATGAGTCAGCAGATCTGCTGGCTCACTGGAACGAAACTCACAACTTCATAATGAGAGCAAAGTGAGTGAAAATGTGGAATAATCTCTTTGTTACAGTATATTAACTTATATATACAGCCTATATTGTACAGTATACATGGTTGTAAATGATAGATACTGACATTTTGTGCATCTGTCTGTCTTCCTGGATGTATGAAACAGAGAGAACAACTCTAAATGTCTGGTGCATTGTAAGATGGGAGTGAGTTGTTCAGTGTCCACGGTCATTGCCTATGCTATGAAAGAGTACGGCTGGTCACTGGAGAAGGCGTGTAATTTTGTAAAAATGAAGCGGATCATAGCACAACCCAGTGCAGCATTCATGAAGAAGCTGGCTGACTATGAGGGCATTTTAGAAGCAAGGTAAGAGAAGTCTAAGTAATATGATATCGGCAGTATTTTATTCTATTAGTCGTCATGGTCTGTTCACCATATGTTTCTCACCTATTTCACCTATGTTTTTTTAAACCTAATAATTTAGCCATTGCCACTGCCAATTACCTTATCACAGAACAGATACCATTCTGGAAGAATGAGGGCTATAATGTGCTTTTTCCAATACACAAGAAGCCAGCTGCTACATTTTTAAGAACTTCTGCTGATGTACCAAACAAAACTGACCAGAGGCATGTTTTTTAATATTTTATTACAGAGGAATTAAATGTAACAGAGAGAGAATTTTCCTTAGCTAAAGAAGACACTGCCATGGAAAGGACAGTAAGGCAAAAGATAGAGAGAGACGGAATTCATGAGACACTATTTACACCTGGGAAGGGTTTGCCCCTTACCAAAGGACCCGGGCCAATGAAATGACCCTTACCAAAATTTCTAAGGGGGGGGTCTATCAGCATGACACAGCATGGGGAAGGGACATGGGCAGATTTAACGGGGGAGCTGGGGAAGTATGGAACAACCCCCACCCCTACCCTGTGTAGCTGTCACTAATAATCTATATTTCTATAACACAGTAAATCACATACAAAGGATATTTTCTGTACAAAACTTTCAAGCCACAGCTAAAGTAAATGTGTTAATAAACAATTAAATTTATTTATTTATTTATTTTTTGGTTTGGCATCTTGCCCCCTTGAATGCCCACATGTATCCAGGGATGATAGCTCATGGAAGAGCTGGTGAATGTTCTATAGCATAATCCATAGGCTAGGCTGACTATTATGAGCATTCCTAAAAGGAATATATCTAGATATCAAGAAATACAACTATTATATTTTAATATGTAGTTATTTTGTCACATGTTTAGTAGTCTACTGAACTCTTAAGAATCTTCATTTTTAATGTCATTCTTATCAAGTTAGCTATAGTACACTATATATGTTTCAGTGCACCCTGTGGTAATGTAGAATGTTTATTTGTGTCTTGTTTTTGTATTAATGTATGGTGAAAGTTCATTTAGCCAATTAGTCATGTAACAGACACAGATAAACTCCAACTGGTGTAGCTAGGTACAAAAACTATGGACATTAGGCATTTTTTTTGTAAAAGCCCACCCCACATCTACGCAGGACAGAAGAGTCACCTTTTAAATTAGTTAGGACCTTAGTTATTTAATTGTATCTTCAGTAACAAGCAATATTGTTACAGCGCTCTCGCTCTCACTCGCTCACTCAGTGGATGCTGGGAGTGAGTGGGTGGAGTTTGCGAGTGTGACACTCGTGCGAGTGAGCTTTCTCCATTTTACCTTAATTTTCACACGTTTCTTTGCTGAAAGGTTTTGGTGTAGACGTTTTCAAAGTGTTATTGTGATATTCTAGGAAAGCAGGTTAGGGAGGTTTTTTTTTTGATGTACATTGAACGCCGCTATCCAGCTCTTGCAGGTTGGCAATGGCGTCTTCAGAGTGAGTGAGTTTGGACCGGTTGTCCTGCAGACACGGTATCAACCTCGCGCCTGCGATTAATGTTTCAGTGGAAGAATGTTCTCTGGCTGTAGGAAAAGTTGTCGGCTTCGACAGCATACTATCTGCTTCCCATATGAATAGTGCTGTTGTATTCCTCGACACTTTTGAAAAAGTAAACAGTATTGTACAGAATGGCATTGTTATGCACGATGCCGCTGCTTCAACTGGTGAAAAAAGTTATTCTGTTTAACATCCCCCGTTTATCAAAGACGAACTCTTGACTACAGAGCTTTCAAGGCATGGTAAAATAGTGTCCCAAATGAAAAAGATTCTCCTTGGCTGTATATCACTGCTACTTCAGTACCGTGTTTTTTTTTTTAGACACCAAGTGTATCTGGTTTTAAAGAATGATGTAGATGTATCGAATGTGGCCTTTAAGTTTCGAATTGTTGGTTTTGACTACTTGGTTTTTGCTACCTCTGTTATAATGAAATGCTTCAGATGTGGAAAGGTGGGTCATATTAGAAGTGCGTGTACTGAGAGAGCTAATGACTCTGAACCTGTAAATGATGAAAGGTTAGGTGGAACTGCTGAAGCCGGGGTCAGTGCTGCTGTTGCTGGGGAGGAAGTACATAAGAAGGGTGGAGGAAGCAAGGCTGTTGAGGCTGAGAATGCCGGGGAGAGTGGAGGGGAAAATGTCAGTGGTACAATGACAGGTGCGGATAGTGTAGAAAATAAAAGTGAGGTAATACAAATAAAGAGTTTGGCTATTGAGATGGTGAGGGATGAAGTACTTTTTAAAACTCCCTCCACTAAAAGGAAAAGGTCAAGGAAAAGCTCAAGGCAAATAAGCACTTGTTCGTCGAAGGAAAGACAGTTAATAAAAATAATGACACAGAATGTAGTACAGTTAATGACTCTGATAGGCAACGGACAGTTAGAAGTAGACATAGTTAGAAGTAGAAGTAGCTAGAAGTAGACCGACAAAGGGCTTACGTATTTGGTCAAATAAGTTCATTTCTCTAAAAGACAAAAAAATATGAAGAATGTTCAGGTTGAGGATTACTTCTCTGATTGTGAATTGTTCATTGATTCAATTATAATGATGATGAGGGGTGACAGTGAGGAACAATTCACTGCAAATGAAGTGTTCAGATTGAAGAAGCTTGATCCTAAATTGAAACTAGAACAAAAAACTGAAGATGGTTTTGAAACTACATAAGTCTCTTTGTTCCTTTAAGTCACTGCTTGTATCATGTTTCTTGACAATCAACTTAGTGAGTGTGATAAGGGTGGACACCCTCAATGTGAACGGTGCAAGAGATATGAAAAAGAAAGCATTATGTTTTGAATAAATCAGACAAAAGAACTTAGAGGTGATTGTGTTTCTTGAACAAACGTGACAGTTTAAATTAAACTGATTGGGAAAAAAGAGGGGGATGGAGAAGTAGTGTTTACTCATATGAGTTCTACCAGAGGAGGGGTGGCTGTTTTTTTTTTTTTTTCAAAAACTTCCTGCGAGTTAAAGCAGATGATTCCTGGTAGACTTATGGTTTTGATGGCAAAATGGGAAATATTTAATTGTTTTTTTTTGAATATTTATGCTCCGATGAATGGTGCTGAAAGAGTTAAATAATAAACAAAAAATGTTAACACTATCTTGTAAAATTGTAATTTTGATGATTACTTTTTTCTTGGTGGAGATTTTAATTGCATAGAAAATGATGCATTGGATCGAAATTGTCACGATTCCCAGCTGGAGTGCCCATGAACTCCACTAGAGGGCACTCCACCCTGGACTCTTGCTATTGTTTCTGCACTCCATTTCCATATGTTCCTTGCCCCACATGTGATCTTGTCATGTGTTACCCTTGTCTTTGTGTCACTTTCTCATTGGTTCCTTGGTTTCATGTGTCTTGTTCTGATTGGTTGGGTTAGTCATGTGTCTTGTTCCTCACTGGTTTTATTGTCATGTTACCTTGATTGTTTGGTGTATATATAGCCCTCATGTAGCTATTGTCTTTGGTTGTGTATTGATGTTGTTGTAACCTGCAGTCTGTTTGTGTCAAGTCTGTTCAAGTCTGTTCAAGTCTGTTCAAGTCAAGGCAAGTCTTCATTTGTATTTTTGGTTTTCACTTTGTAAATAAAAGCTGCACTTGGGTTCTTCACTACGCTCGCCTCAGAGGACTGATGTTACAGAAATCATCTGAAGGATTTTGGAGTCATCTCAGCTGCTAAAGTCAGTTGGGAGAAGAGTGATGCATTGGCTTTGGGGAAATGGGAGTAGGGCCTACCCGACTTACCTGGTAAAATTAGCTGGAAATATATTGGATATATATTGGTATATTATATTGGTATATTGGTATCTTGTAGATACAGCCATACACAGAAGAATTGGGAGGGTAGGATATTGAGGATAGTAGAGAGAATGGCGGGTAGACTGGCTAAATGGAAATTGATTCATTCACAATTATCCTTTAGAGGAAGAGCACTAAGAGTTAATATCCTGATTGCATCAACACTCTGGCATAAGCTGTTTTGTGTAGATACATAGGGCTGTTATCGCAGCTGCAAACAATCTTGGTAGACTTCTTTTGGGATAGACTGCACTGGGTTCCCCAAAGTATATTGTTTTTGTCTAAGGAAGAAGGTGAACAAGGTTTGGTGCATTTGCCAAGTAGGCTGCAACATTTCGTCTGCAGTTCATACAAAGACTCTTAACAGGCCCTGCTGATCTAGTGTGGAGGAATGTGGCCAAGACTATTTTACAAAGGGTGGACGGACTTGGATTGGGCACTGGTCTTTTCTTTATGGATCATAGGAAACTGCACCTGAATGGATCATCGTCTTTTTACCATGGACTTTTTAAAACATGGGGACACTATCTCCCAGAGAGCAGAGAACTCGGACTCCTTGTTCTGGCTTTTGGAGGAGCCACTTGTAAAGGGGCTTCGCTTAGATATAACTGGCGATGTGCCAGGCCTCACACAGATGTTGTGTGCCTCTAGGACTGTGAAACTGAGACAAATTGTAAATGATGACCGTTCCTGAGTTAAGTGACATAGCAGCATTAGCCCTCTTGCTGGGGCACAGATCAACTCACCACACAAAATCAGTAGTAGAAATGTGGAGGAAAAAGCTCACAGAGTCGGAGAACATTCTGCTAACAAACAATGGCAATGGCTGTTTGGTTCCTGATGTAAAGGGCCCTGTTCCAAAACTTAAGATTACTCCGAACTTGAAGGGTATGTCAGGTCCCTTGCTGGATCTTCATGATTTGCAAGATTTAGATTTGGACACAATAGAAGGAAAACTGTTAATTAAATGTTTTGTTAAAGTTCTTAACAAAACTGTTTTAAATGGGAGAGTTGATACAGTTTGGGATGGGTGAAAAAATAAAACCAGTGTGGAGAGTGCTTTACAAACCCCCCCCAAAAAAAGAAATCTGGAGATTTACATTGGAGAATCTTGCATGGTGCTGTGGCTGTTAATGCATTTATTTCTGTTATCAGTCCAAGTGTTCATGATAAGTGTGCGTTTTGTGGTTCAAGAGAAACTGTGTTTCATTGTTTTTTTTGGAATGTGTGAGATTCAAACCACTTTTCCTCTTGCTGAGTCAAGTGTTTTTGAAATTTGGAGAAAGGGTTACACACAATGCTTTTATTTTTGGGGCAGGGTACAGTCGAAAACAAAGGGTAAAATGGCAGATGATCAACTTTATGATTGGTCAAGTAAAACTTGTAATCTATATAAGCAGGAAAAACAGAATAGAAACTAGACCTGCTCATGATATTATGTGTCTGGTTAAAGCTTATATCAAGTCCAGGATGGTTGTTGATTTTTAATTATAAAGTAATGAACAATATGACATCTTTTGAAATGCAGTGGTGTTATTATAACACTTTCTGTACTGTGATGAAGGGGGAATTTTTTTTTTAGGTGTATAGTGTAGAAATATTTTTATTATTTGTAAAATCGATTGTGTGAAATAAAGATTTTTTTTTAAAAAATCAATCAAAATCTCTCTGTTCAGTTCACTTCAGTAAGCTTTATTGGAATGACTGTATACATTTACATTATTGAATCACATTTGTAGTCAGTCCAATGGACGGGCGAGACATCATGTGATGTAGCGACCAGGAAGCTTAAAAGCATTCCCTCGGGGAACCATGGTTACATACGTAACCTGGAGACATTCCCCTTCAGGAACTCGAGCTGCGTCGAAACACTATGGGAACGAGTATGCCCACGCCACCAGACTTACAAATCCCTGCCTAGTGTGGAAGTAGCACAGCTAGGGCGAGAGAACAAAAGAGCCTGGAGTGGCTCGCATGTCGAGGCCATAGAACCCGACGAAAGTCGGGCACGGACCAACCCGCAGCGTTGCAGGACACTTGCCAGAAAGGCCTTGGAGGCCGCCACACTTCTAGTGGAGTGAGCCTTGACTCCCAAGGGCGAGGGGAGATCAGAGGACTCATAGGCCAGACAGATGGCATCCACAACCCACCGGGCAGCTCTGAGGACGTATGCGTCCAGTGCTCACACTGGACACATACAGTTAAGCCTCTGCTGGTCGGGCTCCCGAAAGGGAGGAGGACAGATGGCCTGGAGTATGACAGGCCGTGGTGTAGAGGAGGGAACTGTAGAGAGAAATGCTTTGGCCAGACCGGGCGCAAAGTCTAAAAAGAGAGGGCCACGGAGGGCCACGAGATTGTACCGGAGGCCTCAGCCTCAGCGCACCGCGGAGGAAACGTAACTGAGGGTGTCTGCCCATAGACTGACCACCGTGAAGGATGTGATAGGCCTCAAAGGCCGCCACTGCGGAGAATCGGACCTGCAGGAACTCCAGCACTGTACCAACTGGGCAGTTAACTGGGTCGAGCTGGCGGTCTCCACACCAACAAGTGAAAAATTTCCACTCGGCGTACAGTTTCCTCGTTGAGGGAGCTCTGGATTGGAGAATGGTCTCACCAACCTCGGTTGAGATACTGGAAGCTACGAGTTGTGCCCCCCCGGAGGTCACACCCACAGCCTCCACAACTCCGGGCGGGGGTGGAAGCCCACCTGTGAGAGGAGGTCCTTCCTGATGGGGATCTCCCATGGAGGGCCATCGAGGAGGGAAATCGGGTCCAAGAACCATACTGGGGCTACTAACAACAGAAGGACCCCGTCCTGGCGCACTCTCTCCAGAGCTCCCGGGAGCAGAGCAGTCAGGGGAAAGGCATACAGACGAAGCCTCTGCCAGGTCTGTACATGGTATCCAGTCCGAGAGGAGTTGGATGAGTCAGAGAGAACCAGAGGGGACAGTGCGATATCTCCTGAGTCGCAAACAGATCCACCTGAGCCCGGCCAAACACTCTCCATATCTTCTTCACCATCTTGGGGTGAAGTCTCCGTTCCCCGGGCCTCGGCCCCTGCCTCGACATGATGTCTGCTCCCATATTGAGATGCCCAAGGATGTAAACTGCTCCCAACAGGAGGTGTTTCCCCTGGGACCACACAAGGATCTGGTGCGCCAGCCCGTAAAGGGGGGCGCTAATGCAGATGTCCCCGGTGATTGACATAAGAGACCACCTGTGTGTTGTCGGTGCGCACCAACACATGGCGAACTCTTAGGTCCGGGAGAAAGTGTTTCAAAGCTAGAAACACTGCCATCATCCCTAAGCAGTTAATGTGCCACGTGAGACCGCTCCCCAACCGGTGAGAGATGCGTCCGTCGCTAGCATTACGTGGCGACAAGGAGCTCCAGCACCGGCCCTGAGACAAGAACCAAGGTTTCCTCCACATGTCTAAGGCACGTAGGCATCGCCATGTGACCTTGATCATGTGAAGCGTGTTTCCCCTCAGGGAGAACTCCTTGGTTTTGAGCCACCACTGTAGGGGTCTCATGTACAGCAGGCCAAAAAGTATCACGTTGGACACAGCTGCCATCAAACCCAGCAGTTTCTGGAACTGCTTTACAGTGAGTGACCGGCCTTCTCTCACACTCGTGACTGCTGTGAGGATCGACTCGATCCGAGCAGGAGACAGACGTGCCTGCATCATGGTCGAATCCCACACCACGCCCAGATAAGTGGTTCTCTGTACTGGAGAAAGCACACTTTTCTTGCCGTTTAGTCTTAACCCCAGCTCTTCATGTGGGTGAGAATGACATCTTGATACCATCTTGAGAGCAGCATCCACACCCTTCGTGAAAGTGCGGGGTGAGAGTGCCAGGCCGAAAGAACCCGATATTGGTAAGCTTCGCCCCCGAAAGCAAACCTCAGAAACTTCCTGTGTTGGGGAAGGACGGAGATATGGAAGTATGCGTCTTTTGATCGATCGTGACAAACCAGTCCTTGGAGCTGATCTGAGACACGACTTGTTTGATTGTGAGTATCCTGAACTTCAGTCGCATGACCGAGCAGTTCAGTTGACGCAGATTTAAACTGGGACGCAACCCTCCATCCTTCGTTGGAACGATGAAGTACCGGCTGTAGAACCTGGACTCTCTTTCGTGAGGAGGGACCACCTCGATGGCCTCCTTCCTCAAGAGAGTGTTTACTTCTTGTTCCATTACCAGAGCCTGCTTGGGGCCCACAGAGTGGGAAGAACCCCGGAAAAACGAGGCACTGGAGAACCGAATTGGATTTGGTAGCCTCTCTCTACAGTATGCAGAACCCATTGAGAGAAGTTTCCACGCTGCCAAATAGTCTACTAAGGGAATCAGTCTCTCAAGACTGACCTCTGGTGTAATGAGAGCGGCTAGCTCGGTGCCCTGAAGCAGCGGACCGGCAGCTGCTCTGGAGACCTCCGAAGAGGTAGCGAGCCTCCAAGTACCGCTATGTTCCCAGGCGGAAACTGAGAGAAGCGCTCGCCGGCCTGCTGCCTTGTACCCCTTGCCCACCAGCACTGAGGTGGTCTGCAACGGCTTGGAGGGCAATGCCGGAGGCTTTAGGGACCATGTCGTGCCAGGGGACAGATAGCTAGCCAGCGTCTGTTTAACCATGCTCACTCAGCCCCGCCACATTAGCATAATGACTGATACGGGCCGAGAAAGGCCTCCCCCACGACCTTGACACCTAGGTGTGGAGGTCGGGGAAGAAAGGTAGGCTTCGGCGTGGAGGTGGCAGCTCCTCAAAGAGAGCCTCCCAGGAGCAAAGCACACACAGCAGCAAGTGCATGCAATGCGGACTCTGCTCCTAAGCAGACAACGCACAGACTGTGTGTATCCCCATCCGTAATATAGCGCGGGCAGGGAGAAACACACTGCCTAAAACGTTGCCTGTTCTCGCCTCATGTTTCGTCTTTTCGCGAGCTTTTCACAGACATCTGGAGTTCTTTGGACCATACTTTTTTATCACCCCTATATGTGGTCATATGACCAGTTAAATTAATTAGTTTTATAATATTGTTAAAAAAATGGTATTGTTGTGTTTTATTCAGATTCCCTTCAACATCATTTTTACTGGAGATTGTTCTGTAAAGACAGGAGTTGCTTGTGAAGGTTTACTTCTACCCACTGTTGAAGCTTAATCTGCCATGGATTCCTCTTAACATAGGAGTCTGTAATTCTACTATTATTTGTTTTAGAGCACATGTCCAGATTTTATGGATTATAGGTATATTACTTAGGATACTGTAGGAAGGATACTGTCCCTTTATGCATTTCCCAAATGTAGATATGGTTTTACCATAACCATATTTTTTGTAAACGAAGAAAACTAACTCTTATTGTAATAAGAGTGTTCATGTTTATTAATTCAGTCAACACATAGATTCACTATATTCACCAAGCATATCTTCTTCTTTCTTACTTTTATACACACACAGTGTGTGTGTGTGTGTGTGTGTGTGTGTATAAAATATGGTGAGTATCCAGACAAAGTCCAGATACCTTTTGTGTTCTACAGCTGTGAGCTTGGCTTGGCTGATGTGCATGTTTTCAGGGATAGCTCTTTCTGCTAGTTTGGGGGCATGACAATTTCTTAGTAGTTGGCCCAGGAGGTGTATAGAGAGGTTAATGAGGGAATCCAGAGACGTTTGTTCTTCATGGGATGCATGTCCGGTAAGTATTGCAACATTCAAACCTTGACAAACCTTGCTCATTCCACCTACTGCCTGCATCAAGCATTCTGAACCACAGACCACAGACACAGACCTGGACCACAGACAGGAGTTGTTCTTCGATTTCCTTGCCTTCAGATGCATGATCAAAAACATGATGAAATAGCTTGATGAATCAGTTGTAAGATGAGATGTGCTCCCCACTCTTTGGCCAGACCGCTGCTGCCCAAGTCAATGGCTTGTCTGGGAGCAGATTAATGAACTGTGCCACTTTGCATTGTTAGGACACAGCATCCTGCTTGGAGAAGTACAGGGAGCACTGAACGAAAAAATCCCTTGCAATAAGCATGAATAGTGGAATACTTGTCTGAGCATGCAATGAATGGAGGAGCAGATGGTGATGGTGCCGCCATTGCAGCCAGTGGTGGTGACACGTTGGATAGCTGCGCAACCTTAGCGTTGGGCATGGCTAGCTGGTGTTGTTGCTCCCCGAATAGCCGCCTTTGAGACGCTACTGCTTGTTGCCTGTCTAGTATGCCCATGAATGAGTAAATTGAAGTATCACACCTGCCTGAACGCATGCTTCAACGTCTCATCACATGACTGGTCCAATGGGAAATTCAGTATAGGCTTGAAGAGGGGAGGTGGGTCCTCCCTCTCAGATGGGCCTGCCATCTCAACACTTGCCTCCACCTAGTCGTGGTCACACATGACACATGTACCCCATGAACCTCCCGCAACTTCACCTCCAAATACATCTCCAAAGCCAGGCAGCTGCAGTCTCCTCCATGGTGCTGGGGTAGGAGGAGTCCTGGAGCAGGCAGGAGGTCATGCCATGTCCCTGAATCCATGCACGTGGACAGGTGATCTCTGCCAGTTGGACGGCCTTGGCCAGGAGTCACTGGACTTAGGCAAACAGCCGAGCCCCCTCCTCTAGTGGCGTGGATTGGAAGTGTTGACAATGTTCTTTCGGTGACAATCCAACCTGCTCACAATACAGACTCCCACTAAGCCATGCCCCTACCTGCCATAGTATTGTTAATAATAATTTAATGATTGTCTGTCGAGGTTGTGTCTCAGTTTTGCTATTTGCAAATATATTGTAAAATATCCACTACATATTAGTTATTAGCAATATAAACTGTATTTATGAAAAACCTTTCCCATGCAATTTCCCATACCATCTCTGCAAAATTATTTTGACAATTCATGTTATATAGTATATTTTCTACAGAAATACATTTGTTGTTTTCCTGTTATTTGAGAAATTGAGCCATAAGCAGTTTCACATTTCAAAATGTTTCATGTTTTAAATATTTTTTGGCACTATTCCACATTTAATAAAATAGGTCATTGCAACCTGCACCAAAAAATTAGCAGTTAACAGATATGTAATAAATAACAGGTATTTAGTCTCATTCTCAGAATAAAACGATGCTTAGTCAGTTTGTTACTAAAAATAAATTATCTGATCTTTCTGTAATAATTTAAAATAAGTAATACCACTGATTTATACCATCTAATTTTGTCACAGCCAGCAGAGGCTTAACAAAGCCCGTCAGCCATGCGGAGACTCACTTGAGGACTTCCCAGCAGTTGGTGCTAGTGGTGCACGGTCTCCCAGAATCTCGGCATTTATGCCTGAACCAGAACAATGCCCATGGGGTCACGATGCCAGAGTGTCACCTTGCTGCTGGGATGAGCCCTCACACCACCTCAACTACAACTACTACTTCCGGCGTCTCTCAGATGCGGCATTAGACAGTGAGCCATCCACTCCAGTCCGCTGTCTACCACTGCTGCCCACTGAGCGTGTCTTCATTGAGATTGAGGATGTGGAGCGTGATGCTCTGCTTGAAGATAACAGCCTCCCTGCTGCCCAGTTGGTGCCGCTCACAGAGGGAACAGCCGCGCAAACACTGGAGGATATGCGCCTGCGGTTGGAGTTTAGCACTGTGGAGGAGGAGGATGAGGAAGAAGCACAGAAAGAGGAGGCTGAGATGGCAGCTTTGGCCAATAAGAACTGCTTTGGCAATGAGAATGCCAACAACAGCAACCGGCTTGCCACCAAACGGAGCTGCCCTTCTAGCTTTGATGTGAGTGTGAAGTCTTGTGAAAGTGCAGGTAGTGCTTTTGATCCTGTCTGGATTATTTTAAATCATGTGTTAGATCTATTCTTGCTTTATTATATTTTAGCCAGTCTAAAATAAGATTACAATCGAAATTTTTGGTTTGGGAGAATATTCTGTCAAACCAAAAAGATAAAGGTAATTCTTGATGCTCTTTATTTGTTTTCAGAGAATATCACCTATTACATAACACCTGATATTTCATCTTGCTTTTCCAGCACGCTTTAGTTCAAACCACTAACCCATCCATTCTTCCTATGTGTGTGTGTGTTTATCTGTTTAGGACAGTGCTAGCAGCGGAAAGCCTCACAAAGTGAAGCCCTCTTATCAGTCCAGTATGCGTCTGCTGAACAGGCGCCATGCTCATTGCCATAACCTGCCAAGCCATGCTCGCATATCCATCCAGACCCCTCTTGCCTGTCAGTACCAGTCATGTGGAGTCTGCTGCTGTTGCCCTCAGTGCTCCTGCTGTGTTCCCACTGCACCTGCCATTAGCCTAGATTCTTATTGCCAGTGCTTGAACACCCCCATGAGCAGTGAAGACCTTTCCCAGAACTTCCTGTGCACTCTAGGGCCAAAGGTCAAGGATGAGCTTCAGGAGATGGAGGAAGAGGAAGAAATCCCAAAGTTGTCATCATCCTCTGGTTCCACTGCAGAGCTCAGTGTTTTGAATCTAAGCTTGCAGAGAGAGAGATCCAGAATTGTGGGACCTGACACTCAGCTCCAGCAGTGAGAGTGTTGGTAGACAGGTGGAGACGCTGGCATGCCTACCTGGACTCACAACAGTGCCTGGGCTCAAATGCTGTAACTCTTTGTCGGAACTTGGCCATCTCCAGACAGGAAAGCACGATTTATTCCCCCTGCTGTGATGGGAAGAATTATTCAACTTCCACTACACATATTTTAACTACTCCATTTCTACACACCTTCCCAGGTTAACATTTGGTCAAACCTTCTAAATTGCTTTCATGGTTTCAACTTGTGTGTGGTTCCCTAGCATAGTAAAAGATTACCAGCTGTGACTTGAACTTGTTCTTATGAGACATATTATGAATGCAATCAGTCTGCATTTGGACCTTTCAAAGGCCATTCCATTTCAAGATAATTCCTGTAGTTGAAATATTTGCTCCATTTTCTTATCTCTATGTGTTCTGCAAGTTTTAATGCTGTTTTAATGCTTAATATTTTATTTTAGAAACCCCAGTTGATTGGTGGCACTAGCTTGTCCTAATGTTAGGCTTTCTCTAGATCAACTCTAAGAAAATATTCTGAATTTGCTGTCTGTCTGCCTATTTGACTTAATTAATGAGGATGAGCCTGCAGTAGCATGTTTTGGCATCACAAATATTCAGTCTGTGTGGTTAATGACTTCTGTTATTCAGCATTTCTCTAATTGTACAAGCCCAAATATTTAATGTAATTGTTGCATAATTATATGAATTGTGTAAAAAAAAAAAAAGCTTTAAAAAGTGTCTGAAAGTAATTATAGCAATAGAATCTTCATGATAAATGCTTCTAATGTATGAGCCCATATTTAACTTTACATAACATTTAAGCTTCAAAATGCTAGTGACTTTAAAATATGTTCCTTGTTGACAGCAATTTGTGACACAATCTGAAGCCAAAAGACCTATAAATGGTGGTGAAAAAAGGTGAAACTCAGTACATACTGTTAAAATGTTGAATTGTTTTTTAAGAAGACAAAGGTGGCATGTTTGCACATGGTGGTGTCCAGTTAGGATTTTTGAAGAAAATTAGTTTCTAATATTACCAAGAACAATTATATAATATTATATAATATATTTCATCTAAAAAAGTTTTCATTTCATGCATAATTTATTTTAGCAAAGCTTTATAAGTATAATTCAGTAGAAACTAAAATGCATAAGATAATACTGATATACAGTCCCCCTAAGACAGGTTACATAATTTGTAAATTAAAAAAAAAGTCACATTTTAAAGGACCAAAAATTAATGAGAACCTAAATATGAATATGTGGTAAGTGAAGCAAGTGTCTAGTTTAAATAAAATTTTATGTCATTATTTTTGTTATTTTTTTACTGTCATGTTATTTTTATGTTATTGAAAGCTATGCAGTATGCAGAGAAGAATAGGACTTCTGTTTTTGTCAGACATACAAAATGTGCCACAGCTCTTAATGTAATTTAGCTTAAGTTGGTTAACATATGTGTTGATCTTTGAGGTTTTTTTAGCATACAGACCTTGACCTTGGTGCGGCAGTAGTTGCTTGTCTGACCATCATTCGGTGTCTAGCAGGGTGCACAGTTTTTTCAGTGCCATATGAAAACCATCTCAATTGTCACTTTAACTGTACTTTTAAAAAAAATTATTTCACTTTGTTTACATTTTAAATTATTTGTGTACCTTGTCTTGTTGCTGTATTGCTTTAAGCCTCAGAATATGCAAAAAGGCATGTGCAATAAGTGTAAACCATCACAGTTTTCTTTTGCTTTATTCTTCTTGCCTTGTACATATGTTGGACGATATACATTATTTGTTGTAACACAAATATGAACACAGTATTCGGACTGTGAATAGATAATGGCTCCTAAATGAATAGGAATACAGATAAAGATAGAAGGCAGAGTACTCAGTGTTTTTTCTTTTAAGAACGCTTACACAGGATTAAACAAACAAAATTGTTGCGAGGTTTTTGCTTTTTTGTGTGCTCTAAAGAAAAGCTTGGGGAAGCTTGACTGTTGCAAAGTTTCAGCCAATTCCCACCACAGTTACTGTTCAAAATCAGGACAAAAATACTTCAACCTAGCTAAAAAATGTTTGGGCACAGAAAAAAAGTAGACACATTCTTCATTTTCTTAGACTTTTTGGGGGAAACAAGTTATCAGTGGTGCGCACTTTGATTGCAGTGTACACTGATCAGCCATAACATTAAGACCACCTTCCTAATATTGTGTAGATCCCTTTTGTGCCACCAAAATAACTCTGACCTGTCGAGGCATGGATGCCACAAGACCTCTGAAGGTGTGGTGTGGTATCTGGCACCAAGATGTTAGCAGCAGATCCTTTAAGTCTTGTAAGTTGTGAGGTGGGGCCTCCATGAATCGGACTTGTTTGTCCAGCACATCCCACAAATGCTCAATCGGATTGAGATCTGGGGAATTTTTTAGATTAGATTAGATTAGATTCAACTTTATTGTCATTATTCAAAGTACATGTACTAAGCCAATGAAATGCAGTTAGCATCTAACCAGAAGTGCATAAGTGGCATATTTACAATAAATTAAAAATAAGGATATATAGCTATGAGGGTGATATGTACAGGGGAATGGATGACTTATGTACAGGAGGTGCAGTAGGTATTATAAATATGGATATAATATCCGATGAATTTTGAGGCTAAGTCAACACCTTGACCTCTTTGTCATGTTCTTCAAACCATTCCTGAACAATTTTTGCAGTGTGGCAGGGTGCATTATCCTTCTGTTTGAGGCCACTGCCATTAGGGAATGCCGTTGACATGATGGGGTGTACTTGGTCTGCAACAGTAATGTTTAGGTAGGTGGTACATGTCAAAGTAACGTCCACATGAATGCCAGGACCCAAGATTTCCCAGCAGAACATTGCCCAGAGCATCACACTTCCTTCTCCGGCTTGCCTTCTTTCCATAGTGCATCCTGGTGCCATCTGTTCCCCAAGTAAGCGACCCACATGCACCCAGCCATCCACATGATGTAAAAGAAACATGATTCATCAGACCAGGCCACCTTCTTCCATTGCTCCATGGTCCAGTTCTCATGCTCACATGTCCATTGTAGGTGCTTTCGGTGGTGGACAGGGGCACTTTGACCAGTCTGCGGCTATGCAGTGTGTGTACTGACACCTTTCTATCATAGCCAGCATTAACCTTTTCAGCAATTTGTGCTACAGTAGCTCTTCTGTGGGATCGGACCAGACGGGTTAGCCTTTGCTCCCCACACGCATCAATAAACCTTGGGCCCATGACCCTGTCACCGGTTCACCAGTCATCCTTCCTTGGACCACTTTTGCTAAATACAAACCACTGCATACCTGGAACACCCCACAAGACCTGCCATTTTGGAGATGCTCTGACCCAGTCGTCTAGCCATCACAATCTGGCCCTTGATAAAGTCACTCAGATCTTTACGCTTGCTGTTCAGTTGCTGAAGTCACTGTAAGGAACTAATCAATGTTATTCACTTCACCTATCAGTGGTTTTGATATTATGGTTGATCGGTGTATATCGGTGTATGGCTTTAGTGAGAGATAGTTCAACAAATCTAAAATGTTAGGCAAATTCAAAGTCAAACAACAGGCAGAGATCAGGCGATTGGTAAACAGGATTAACTAGGCAAAGGCAAGAAACGTGAGTCAAGAAACTTAGCAAGGACAAACTAGAACAGTAAAAATGCACTGCCTTACTCAGCTCCAAATTAAAGAATTATTTCTACCATATTTCTGTACAAATAAAGGAAATATGCTTTTTTGAGTTGCTGCCCCATATAGCTCACACAGACTATGTGCTGTGAACAGGGCATATTGTCTTTACCTCCTGCAAAAAAAATCATTTAATTTCTTTTAAAAGTATTGTAAAACTTGTACATTCATTTCGTGTGTTTTTCATTATTCCAAATGATTCTCATCCTTATTAAAAGAAGAGCTAATCAGAATATCATACAGGCATTACAATAAAATCCTGCTTAAAGGCTTCAGCCCATAGCTGATAGCATTCCAGACAGTGTCCCAGCTATATAGTAGATTCTGATAGTGTGTCCAGCTAACTTTTCTGATCTTTATAGAATGTAACAACCCCAACAACTGACATATATCTGATATAATTTTAGTAGATGCCTATTGACTTCAACTGTAACCTAAAGAACAGTTTCTTTATTTTGGAAAGGCAACACAGCTTTGAAGTTACCTTGCTTACTCAGTCACGTTAGATAGAAGATAGAAAGCTAAATTGTTATAATTTGTGAATTTTTCCAGCAGCAGCCCTGTGTTTCAAGTGTTTTATGGTGTTTCCAGGGCATAGTGGTAGGGTTAACAAAAAAAACCAAAAAAAACCTTCTGGCATTAGTGTGCACTTGTCCATGTTTGTCTGCTTGCTGCCTCGTTTCACTTGCTTGCTTGCTCTCTTTTTTCCTCTGTCTCGTCTCCTTCCCTCTCCCCGCAGCTCTCTGCCCAATTGGTGGACCGAGTGTCATTGTTACCGCTGGGTCAATCAATCAGGGCATGCGCTAGAATGGGAGGAGCCCTATCTTTAAAGCTCCCATGGAGATGACAGCGAGGTGCTTTGGGCCTCTCACCCACACATGCTGCTTATTGATTTAGTGCTCTGTTTGCAGTTTCTCCGTGTTTGCAGTTGTGTGCTTTGCTAAGCTCCTTTGCTAAGTTTCTGTGCTAAGCTTCTGTGCTTTGCACTAACTGTGCTGTTTCTGCTATTTGTTCTGTGTTCTATGTTAGTATTGTCTGTCCCATAGCTACACATCGTACAAGCACAAGCACATACATAAGCATAACATACATAACCTTTTGTACCATCTAGTTCACTCCCTAGGGGACAACCTGTTACGTTGGTTGTCATTCAACTTGTCATTTGTTAATGTTGTTTTATGAAGTGTCTTGTGTGTGTAATTGTATATGTTAAATTAAAACTTGGAATTATAAGTATATTTAAGGCCTGTGAGTTTATTTAATTAATTAATTAACTAGACATTAACTAATTAATGACACAGTTGTCTATGGGTCAGTCCATCTCAAGTGGTTCAATAATTGTAAAATAGGTTGCTTGACTAGTTTCAATTTTTCTTATTTTTTTGAGTGATTACCTCTATGTATTGACACTGCAAAACCACCAGTTTATTTATTTATTTATTTATTAATTTATTTATTTATTTTTAAATCTCACCTGGTTTAACCATGATGACCATCTTTGTGTCAAGGCACACAACAAACTTTGGTTATACAGCAGTTTACTGAAACGTCAATATCTTAGCTCAGAATGGTCTTAGCTCCTTGGAAGAAAAACTGATCTCTTTAACACATTACAAGGTACATATAACACTTCAGGTCCAGAAGTATTGGACAATGACAAAGTTTTTGTGATTTTGCCTTTACACAACACCACAATGGATTTGAAATAAAACAATCAAGATGTGATCGAAGTGTAGACTTTCAGCTTTATTTTAAGAGATTCCACAAAAATATGGCATTTACCATTTAGGAATTACAGCCGTTTTCAACAAAGTGCCTCCATTTTCAGGGGCTCAAAGGTATTTGGACAAAGTGACATAATTGTAAATATAACCATAATTTTAATACTTGGATGAAAATCCTTTGCAGTCAATGACTGCCTGAAGTCTGGAGGCCATGTTCTCAAAACTCAAATTCTGAGTTTCCTCCCTGGAGATGCTTTGCCAGGCTTTCACTGCAGTCACCTTCAGTCGCTGCTTGTTTGTGGGTCTTTCTGCCTTCAGTCTTGTCTTCAGTAAGTGAAAAGCATGCTCTACTGGGTTCAGATCAGGAGACTGACTTGGCCATTGAAAAATATTCCATTCCTTTGCCTTCAAAAAGTCTTGAGTTGCTTTCGCAGTATGTTTAGGGTCATTAGCCACCTGCACTGTGAAGCGGCGTCCTATCAGTTTTGTAGCATTTGGCTGAATGTGAGCAGAGAGTACAGCCCTATACACCTCAGAATTCATCTTGTTACTTCTGTCAGCAGTCACACCATCAATAAACACCAGTGAGCCCATTCCATTTGCAGCCATACATGCCCATGCTATAACACTGCCTCCACCATGTTTGACACATGATGTGGTATACTCTGGATCATAAGCTGTTCCTTTCTTTTGCTATACTTTTCTCTTCCCATCATTCTGGTACAAGTTAATCTTGGTTTCATCAGTCCAAAGAATCTTATTCCAGAACATGGGAGGCTTTTTTTAGATGTTTTCTGGCAAAGTCTAATCTGGCTTTCCTGTTCTTGAATGTTACCAGTGGTTTGCACCTTGTGGTAAACCCTCTGTATTTACATTCATGAAGGTGTCTCTTGATTGTAGATTTTGACAATGATACGCCTACCTTCTCCAGAGTATTCATGACTTTTGTTGATGTTGCGAAGGGGTTCTTCTTCACCAAGGAAAGGATTATGCGATCATCCACTTTAGCTGTCTTCCATGGTCTTCCAGGCCTTTCGATGTTGTTGAGCTCACCAGTGCCTTCTTTCTTTTTAAGAATGTACCTAACTGTTGATTTGGCCACACCTAAGGTTTTTGCTATCTCTCTTATAGATTTATGTTGTTTTTTTTCAGCCTAATGATGGCCTCCTTCATTGCATTGAGATCTCCTTGGACTTCATATTGGTAGCTCCAGTCGAACAGCTGCCAAATGCCAACTCAATACCTAATATCAACTCCAGACCTTTTATCTGCTTCATTTGTCTTGAAGTAACGAGGGAATGGACCGCACCTGGTCAATTAACTTCTTGTCAGTCAATTGTGAAAATACTTTTGAGCCCCTGAAAATGGAAGTACTTTAAATGGCTGCAATTCCTAAATGGTAAATGGCATATTTTTGTGGGACCTCTTAAAATAAAGCTGAAAGTCTACACATCGATCACATCTTGATTTCAAATCCATTCTGTTCGAGTCTCAGTCTTAATATTTTTTAGGGGTACCTAGGTAAGTATAGAGTGCATGCAGAACATTTCAGGTTTGAGACTTTTTTATGCAGGCTAGAAAGTGCATGTCCCCTAAATTTTGGGTTGAATATCTCTGGTGGGGGACCTGATGGGATGCAATTTCCATAATGTAAATGTTAAGACATCATGAAGATGTGCTCATTATGCATTGTAAATGCTTTTAAAATTGTTTATGAACAATAATGTTTTTAATAAAATAACAAAAAAACAGAAATCATATTAATGCAAACAGTTACAAGAATTTTTTAAATGTTACATACTAGCAAAACATTGTAACTGTTACGATCGCCAGCTGGAGTGCCCACGAACTCCTCTAGAGGGCACTCCACCTCAGACTCTGGCTATTGTTCCTGGACTCAATTTCCCATGTGCTCCTTGTCCCTCATGTGATCTTGTCATGTGCTCCATTGTCTGTGTGTCATGTTCTGATTGGTTAGTTTTGTCGTGTTCTCCTTGCCCCGGTTTAAAAGTCGCTCACACCTGCTCCTAGTTTGCTGTTGATTGTTTGGTGTTTCGTGTTTCCTAGTTTCCGTGTTGCCTAGTTTTCGGTGTTTGGACCCTTGGACTGTTTTCCCTGTTTTTGATTGTTTGCCGCCTGCCCTGACCATTGCCCGTGTTTTGGATTACTCTTTTGCCTTTGCCTCAGATTATACTGTTTGCTGGTGCTCGACCCTGCCTGTTTTGACCACGATTGTAATAAAGCCTTACGTTTGGATCCCCAACTCCGTTGTCCTGACTCTACACGTTACAGTAACATTATGTTTTGAAGTATAATATCAAATATGGCAGAGAAGCTGAATCAAGTTGAATTATCATTTATTACCTATAATGCAAACATCAGCTATTAAAGACATAACTGATAACTAAATGCAACTATATGGTAGAGCTAACAAGTTTCTCTGGAACTTTTATAGTTGATCACTCATGACAGAAAAGGTAGAGCAAAGTAGTCAATTAAACTCATGCACATTGAATTTCATATCATGATATGTAATGTCATGAATGAGACAATCAAGAATACCATATCTGTGATTTCTTGCCAGCCAGTATTCACATTCAATGACTCTAAGGTGTTCTTTTAACAGCTGTGTGGTAGGATACCTTTGATGCTGCCAAATATCTGTTTTAAATCTGCCATGCTCACTCTAGATGTTGCGTGTAGACTCTTGTGGTAGGATTTACAAAATGTCTTTTGTGACACACAGTGTGATAGTTACAGCCTTCTTCTACCAGAGATCTATTTTCTCACCATTCATCAGTTGCAATGCTTGTGCCCCTTCTAACATGCCAAATTATTGTAGGCATCAAGTCATTACTTGAGTTCCCTCTTCCAATCTTAAGGACTAGTCTTCTTGTTGTTTGGATAATTTCAAGGATTTCCAGGACTCACGTCTTGCTTCTCCGCCAGGCTGGTCCAATTTTTCCATGATTGTACTGTAAAATGATACAGTATATAGAATTCTCTCAGTTAAACATTTGTAAATGTTAATTATGAAATGTCTAATCCATTAGCTTTAAACAGGGAAGATACTACATTTCTTTTATGTTAAAACCTGCTTTCATCAAGCATTATAAAGGATAAAATAATAAAAATGAACAATATTTGTAATTATGTTTAATAAGATCTTAGGCTTTTCAGTGAGGTCTAAAATGTTACTACACTTGATATTGGCAACAGTGAAGCATGAACTATCACAGGGTTCTTCAAAACTGCATAGTTTGACTCCAACCTCACCTTTTCTAGTAATCCTGAAGATCTTGGTTAGCTTGTTCAGGTGTTTGATTAGGGTTGGAGCTAAACTCTGCAGGACAGTGGACCTTAAGGGCCAGATTTGAAGAACTCTGATCTATCATGTTGGTACAGGTGTACAGTTGGTGTGCGTGAATAGATTTTATCCAAATATGGAATTACATTGTTCAATTAAGACAGCAGCTAGAAGCAGAAAAGGAGAAAAGTTCTTTAAAAGATTAGACTTTTCACTTGTTAAAGGAGGACATGGCCTGTCTTCAGTCCTAATTGGCTCATAAGGAAGAATTTATCTGGGAACTCATTTCTACCAAGAAGGAGGAAATCCCTGGTCCAAGTGGATACTCAGGTGGGTGGTGAAGTTTTCAACTTCATATGATGTTAATGTAATAATCAGTATCTTGTGGCCTTCTTAGGTTAAAAATCTTTGTTGTACCCAACAGATATGAATCAAAAACAAAAGCGAAAGCCGCTTGAAAAGTCTGATGAATTGGATGATGATTCTTCTGTACTGTCTGATACTTCTGATGAACTGCCAAAGAAGCCCACAATGCAGAAACATGAGGCAAACCCCAGTATCCAAAAGTGACTACTCACATGTGAGAGGTAATGAAATATTCACAAAGAATATGAAGTATCAGGGACGCACCAAAATTTCAGCAGCTGAAAATTCACTGTCAATTCTGTCAATTATACCGTACTACACTATTTCATGGTTTACTACCACATCAGTAATAACTGAGCAAGTTTACATGCACGTTCTTACGCCAAATATGCTTAATCAGCTGACAATGTATATGGTCATGTAAACACATTAAAACAGCTTTCCTTTATCAATGCAAGATACTATGAAACTATGGACACATTTAGGTTAAAGATGTAGGTAAGGAGGAATGTTTTGTTCATTCAATTCAATAGAGCCTTAACCAGTGGCATAACTTTGACCCTATGTTTCCCCCACCTTTTTTGCTCTTAGTCCCCCTCAGGGGACATTTCTCTTAAAAATTGCAGTAATAGGTATAACGGGGGCAGTTGTGGCCTAATGGTTAGCGAGTTGGACTTGTAACCCGAAGGTGAACCTGAAGGTCGCGGGTTTGAGTCTCAGGTCCAGCAGGGATTGTAGGTGGGGGGGAGTGAATGACTAACGCTCTCCTCCACCCTCCATACCACGACTGAGGTGAGACCCCCAACTGCTCCCCGGGCACCGCAGCAAAAAAGGCTGGTGTGTGTGTGCGCACTTGGATGGGTTAAATGCAGAGCACAAATTCTGAGTATGGGTCACCATACTTGGCCACATGTCACTTCACTTTAATAAATCACATAATGTTAGTTTGCAGAAACTGTTGTTACAGCCAAAAAAAAGAGATGAGATCAAACTACTTAATCCTCATGTGGTGCGGTCTTGATTTTTAGGTTTAAACTAACTAAATAGCTAACAAATGTATTTATCTGTTTGTTTGTTTCAGTGAAATGCTAATTATTATAGGTCATGTTCTGTTGTTGAATCAGTCATCCTTCTCTGCATGTAAATTCCAATATTCAAAAGTTCCATGTTGCTTTCTGAAATATTAAGGTACTTACATCTCTATTTCTCTATTTCCTTTCTTTAGTGAAGAACACCAAAAGCACTGTCACAAGATACACACTGTCACTAGAGGTTTTCAAAAGGGGAGCTCTATGAAAGCTGCCTTTCAGAGCATGGGACTGGATCGAGCTACCGTTGCGCGTACAGCAGTAGTAGCTGAACTGAAAATAGCTGCTCCTGAGGTCTTTGACACCATCAATTCATGGAATGAATGCGGAGAAGAGACAATTTCCCAGATGAAAATTGATGGAGAACTTTTGCCAATAGCCAACACCTTCAGAGACATACAGTGCGTCAGCCACTTGCTCTTAATGCACTTGTTCATCTCTGGCATTTCAAGATATCAGGAATTTGTTTGTCAAGCAGGAATTTGTTTGACTAGAAATTTTAACTTGTTAAAAGCTGTAGCTCCTCAGCCATATGCATGGCAATGCATATTACGATTTACTTAAAAAAAAATTTACAATATTTTGCTATTATGTAACATGTTTTAAAAATCCTTGCAACTGTTTGCATTAATATGATTTCCTTTTTTTCATTATTTTATAAACCATTATTGTTCAGTAGTTACATTTACAAATAAACAATTTTAAAGGCATTTATAACGCCTAATGAGTACATCTTTATGATTTCTTAACATTTGCATTATGGAAATTGAATCCTGTGCTTTCACTTTACTTAAAGCTATCAATGACACATTTATAAAGGTTAATAATTGTATTATCACTAACCTATGGGTATTTATAAGGCAGCACAACACAACTAGCTACAGTAAAAAATATAAAATAATTCACTTATTGGACGTGGAAATAATTCTGCATTACCAATAAGTCATTATAACTATAATATAATAACGATATATTATATAATATAATAACAATACAATGCAAGCTGCATCTTTATAAAT
Organism: Pangasius djambal; assembly: GCA_022985145.1. Lineage (NCBI taxonomy): Eukaryota > Metazoa > Chordata > Actinopteri > Siluriformes > Pangasiidae > Pangasius > Pangasius djambal. The sequence continues at coordinate 9,988,961 of CM041001.1, read as the reverse complement.
AGATTAATGGACCCATAAGACTGACTAATTAATACTTATAAATCAGTGTATAATGCATTATGAACATGGGCATTGAAAATACAAATACATAAATAATTATAACAATAATATAAATGGAACTATAACTGTTATTACAATGAAGTATAGTTCTTGATGTGTCTTTACAAATGTATTTATAGAACATGAATACTTGCTTATACATAATTATAAATGGGGCTACAATTCATTCTAAATATGGGCTTCATAGAAAGTGTTACCAAAAAGTTAATTGGACTCTTATGCACATACTGGGGCTGGAGTTGGTTTCCCTCCACTGTCCCCACCAGGTCAGATTCTCCCTCTGCAATATAGGCAGCTGCCTAGGGCGGGAACATGCTCAGGGGTGGCATGAGGCTCCACCCACACACAGATTTCAGATACGCTCTTCTTCTTTATCATTCATTTGGGGCCGTTTCAAACAGGATTGCTCCTGGTCTGTGTTGCGCAGCACACAGGGCACACCCCACTCATTGAAAATTAATTCTTTAGTGGCTCCTTGTGGTTCACCTCCCCTTTCTGCTGCCCCTCACACCTCTGCTGTTGTCTGTCTGCTCATGAAAAGTCACCTGCTGAAGCCTCAAATAGGTTTAATGGTAAACTAAGAATCTGTTTAGGCTGTATTAGTAATGGAGAGTGACGTGTGTCCATGTGCAGTGGATATGGGGAGGGCAGAGCTCTGTCTTAGAGCAGAGTGCCGCATGTTGTTTTGCTGTTCAACAGTTGGCAATAAAAGTACTGGAAAGAAGCAGTTCATGTGCTGCCTCATCCTTACGAGCCATTCTAACATTACATGGTGTCAGAAGTCAATGTGGTGACATGGCAATGTTTTCTCTGCCGAAATTTTTGACTTCAGGCATCCCAAGCTCTGGCCAGAATGGAAGCGACGATTCCACAGATTCTGCATAAACATGAAGCTAGATAAAGAGCTGGGTGAAGTGCAGGTCTGTACCCTCTTATATTCTCTCGGAAAGGAGGCAGAACACATCGTAGACAAATTCAATTCAATTCAATTTTATTTGTATAGTGCTTTTAACAATGGACATTGTCACAAAGCAGCTTTACAGAAATAAATGGATTCATAAAACATATATTGTAAATACATGAATTTATCCCTAATGAGCAAGTCAGAGGCGAAGGTGGCAAGAAAAACTCCCTGAGACAATATGAGGAAGAAACCTTGAGAGGAACCAGGCTCAAAAGGGAACCCATCCTCATCAGGGTGCAATATAATAATTAAGCAATAACCAATTCTAAGCAATGTAACAATCAGTATTGTACTCTACATAACCGTGACAACCACGGGCAAGTGCTGAACCAATTGCATGCTCATGCTTAAAACACAATGTTGATTTGTTAATTGACAGTTAGCTTAGGGAAACAGGATCTTTTACTCCTTCCTAGTCAAGTGTGGGGGGAGATGTTTGGTCCTGTTCTCCACAAGAGAGCGGTTTCAGGATTTGGTTATTGGTATATCAGATATTGATCACTTGTTAATATATATGAAAGAACCGGATTGTGAGACTGCTCTCTTGAGGTAGGTGGGGCTTAATAAGCCCCAGAGGAGGGATGTATGGAAGAATTTTTCTGTTATCTTTATCAATATGTTTGTCAATCAGTATTTGAAATCAGTATTATGTCAATCAGGATCTATGCAACAGTATTGTGATCTTTTACACACTACATTGTATCATCTCTATGCATATGCTTTTCCAAGGATATTTCTGTGAAAACCAAACTGGTGTAACCTTGCAGGTGGTGTTTTTAAGATGTTTTTTAGGATGAAGGCTAGTGTATTCCTTTCCTTTTCCTTGAGAAAACTAGAAAGTCTCACAGAGTAAAGAGAGCTTATGAGAAAGATCCTAAGGTGTACATAGACTCAATAGGTCAACCTAGAGGGATACCTGAACAGTTTAAGGCAAGAAATGAGATAAAGTCAGGATTTGAGTCTATTTTGGTATGGATAAGACCTAACAAAAATACAGAGTGGATTAATTACATTTACTACACCCAACAGCGGTTTATTAATCATACAGATGCGGCACTCTCAGCATTGGGTGAACAGTTTGATGCTACTAGTAAAATGACATTGCAGAACAGGCAAGCGTTGGACTGGTTGTTGGCAGAAAAAGGAGGAGTGTGTGTTATATTTGAACAATGTTATCCCTCTTCTTCAGGGAAATTGAAAAGCATAGGGAGATTTGAAACAAGCACACACTATAAAGGAAACAAGTACTGCTTCAGTGTGTTTGTCATAGAATATCATTCAGTTAACAATTAAAGTTGTGAAGTTTCAGCAGCCTTAGGATTAGTTCAGATTGAGAATGCTGCAAGCTCACACAGCGAGTCAGTCAGACTCCTGAATACCTGAAATATTTCAGAGAGAGATGAAGAACCTCTTAAAAGATCATGAAGGCACAGCAGCATACATGGATGGCATAACTGTCTATGGTGAAACTCAGGAGGTTCAAGAACAACGCTTACAGAGGGTTCTGAAAATGCTCTCCAATGCTGGACTGAGGCTTAATGTGGGAAAATGTCTGTTAAGACAAACGCAGATACACTTTTTAGGCCATGTCATTGATGCTCATGGCATTAGACCAGATGTGAAAAAGGTCAAAACCATAATGATTATTTAACTCCCACAGAATGTAACAGAAGTGAAAAGGATACTGGGGATGGTTCATTATCTGGGACAATACCTACCTGGTCTGGCTGAGATAACATGGCCTCTCAATGATCTCCTGAGCAGCTCATGTCTGAGGCACCAGTCCTTTCTTTCTCTAATGTCAATAAGACGACCATTGTGAGTGCCGATGAGAGTAGCTACGGGCTTGGAGGTGTCTTTTTCCAACAGCACAAGGGATGTTTGCGACACATAGCTTACTGTTTGCGTACTCTAAACTGAAACCGAAACAAGATACGCTCAGATAGAAAAAGAGTGTCCAATCGTAGTTTGTGAGTGTGAATGGTTTTCCAAATACCTGTATGGATTGGACAGCTTTATCATCCACACAGACCACAAGCCATTGATTCTATTCATCAACAGCAAAGAGACTGATATGGTACCACTTAGATGCCAGCAGCTGAGGAGATTCAAGGCTAAAGCGAGTATGTACCTGGCAAGTTCTTGGTTGTTGCTGACATCCTTTCGAGGCATCCATCCTCAACCCCACAATTGGATACAGTCGAGCTGACTGATGACATCAGAGCCCTGGAGGAGTCCACACAATAGGCTTGGCCGATGTCATGTTCACGACTGAATGAGGTCATACAAAACACAAAGAGTGACCCTGAGTTACAGGTGGTAATGAAGTACGTTACACATGGATGGCCCAAGTACTCTTCCCAAGTACCGGATGGTATTAAGCCGTATTTTGCTGTGAAAGACATTTTGTCTGTATGTCATGGCCTTCTGGTTTACAGTGATAGAATTGCTATTCCAAGTGTCATGCATGCTGAGACCATGAAACAGCTTCACAGTGATCACATGGGAATCGTCAAGTGCAGGGAACGGGCTAAACAGAGTGTTTGGTGGCCTGATATTAGCAGAGAAATCCAGGTATACACAGAAAGCTACACAAACTGTCAGACATCTAAACCAGCACAAAGGCGAGAACCCCTTATGACTACTCCATTACCTGATAGACCCTGGATGAGAGTTGCTGCTGACATCTGTGAGGGTGACAAAAGAAACTACCTCGTAGTGGTTGACTATTTTTCCAGGTTCAATGACATTGTTTATTTTCCAGATATGTCAGGAAACACAGTAAGATTGCATTTGAGCAACATGTTTGCTAGATGGGGTTCCCCAAATACCCTTATCACTGACAATTCATTGGCCAACAGTTTTGAGACTTCGCACAAGAGGACAAGAAGAGTGTGGACAAAGAACAGACACAGGCTGGCCATCAACTAACTGCTCAGATTAAGGTTGTAACAAGAAGCAAGAAGCCCCAGAACCATCCAAAACTGTCCCCATGTCCAGAGGAAGAGTTGTTAAATAATCCCCAGCATCTATGTGGGTGACTGGTAGTCTACACGGAATCCAAATTTGTTTTGTAACTCCACATCAAGACTCAGTTTCTAGAACATTGTCTGGATGAGAAATCTGTTATGTCACATGCTGTTGTGCCGTTTATCTTTACAATTGCGTACATTGTTAAACATTTGTGTGTTTAATATTTTTTAATGTTGCTTAAACTCAAATGGGGGAAGATGTAATGGTAAACTAAGAATCTGTTTAGGCTGCATTAGTAATGGAGAGTGATGTGTGTCCTTACATGACATGCGCAGTGGATATGGGGAAGGCAGAGTTCTGTCATATGGCAGAGTGCCATATATTTTGCTGTTCAATAGTTGGCAATAAATGTACTGCAAAGAAGCAGTTCACATGCTTCCTCATCCTTATGAGCCATTCTAACATTACAATAGGGGAGGGATGATTTTGCAAAAAAAAATAACTACCTGAAATTTCAAAATAAAATGCTTTCCTACTCCTGATGTACATCCAGTGATGTACAGTTGTAATTTCCTTGGATTATTGTAAAACATTAATAAGTGTGTAAAATAATACATGTGGAACTGTTGATTGACTGTTGATTGGGACAGAATGGGATGGGTGATGCATTTACAAGCACATAATGGACAATTTCACCTAGGGCACCAAGTAAGCCAGAACTGCCACTGCTGACATCAAACCTACTGGTGGTCCTGTAGCTTAGTGCTGCTAACATGGTCAAGTGGGTTTTCGTCACTGTACCACCGGCTGTTCGGTGCCGAGTCTGTTACATTACCCAGATCCACAATCACACAACACTGGGGCTGGAGATGATTATAGATGAACCATGACTGACGCAAGTGCCTGACCTCACTAATGCTCTGGTGGCTGATTGGGCAAATTCCCACAGCCACATTCCAAAATATAGCAGAAAATCTTCCCAGAAGAGTGAAGGCAGGGGCAGTTCTGGCTTACTTGGTGTCCTAGGCGAAATCAGACATGATGCCCCCAATCCCCCCACCAATGGTTTTTTTTTGGAACAATATACAATAAATATTGTAATGTAATTGTAAAATTATAATGCACAATCCAAATTTGGTTTCACACCTATTGCTGACTATTATGGCCTAATCATAACTAGCACCACAAAATTACGCATTAATAAAGTTACTGCACAATGTTGTATGAGATGACATACATAGCATACCTTTATCTTTTCCCGTTTCTCATCATCCTCCTTTCTCTTTTTCCAAAATTGAAATCCTGATGGCTTTGATCTTTTCATTCTCATTTTTATTTTTATTCACAGTTTTTCTTTTCATGTCACACACACTCTTGTAAACTTCACCCATCCCATTTTGCCCCATCAATCAACGGTCAAGACTAAACCATTCCACATTTGTGGTGTACCGTGTATCAGTCTCTCATTGTCATTTATTAATGTTTTATAATAATCCAAGGAAATTGCAACTGTACGTCACTGGCTGTACATCAGGAGTAGGGAAGCATTTTATTTTGTGATTTCACTTAGTTATTTTTTATTTTTTTGCATGGTGCAGAGGTGTGAGGGGCAGCAGAATGGGGAACTGAACCACAAGGAGCCACTAAAGAATTCATTTTCAATGAGTGGGGCATGCCCTGTACACCGCAACAAATAGAGAGCGGGCACAATCCTGTGTGAAACTGCTACAAATTAACTATAAAGAAGTGAAGAGCGTGTCTGAAAGATGAGTGCGCAGGTGGTGCCCCATGCTGCCCCTGAACATGTTGCTGCCCCAGGCGGCTGCCTATATGACCTATGCCAGGATCCACCGAGTCAAAATTGTTAATCACTCAGTGAAGGTTGTTACTGGAATGGGATGTTCACATCTGTGACAGCTACCCTCAATAACATTGGATAATAGCATACAACCTGCATGAGCTCTTTTGCACCGGGTCAGTTGCTCAATCTTACCCAGGATCTGTGGCATGTGCTTTGGCTAATATGATGGATCACAAGCAGGTTGATCTGTGTGATATGCCTACCATTTGCCTGTTTTACATTGCTGGTGATCTTACCAGACAAAGCACTATGTCCAGATATTTCCTGCCCAAGCACTGTATGCAGACACACTAATGATGTTCTAGTGAGAACCTCATTGCCACATGTATGGCACACACTGGCAATACGTTAACCAATCTGCAGATGTTGATCCCTCTGTGGGGAAGCTGATTGACACCTCCCTCCTAACGATGGGACATCTAGGTCAGGATATGGGGCATTTCTGTGCCAACTGGGTTTACATACACAATCAAGTGGGGTAATGTGTGTCAGATATGTGGAAAATGTAGAAAAAACTTTCCTCTGTGTGTCAAAGAATTCCTGGGGTGGAGAGTGCCAGTTTTACAATCATAAAACCAGCATGACGAAAAGGATCAGTCATACGGCACCTTTAGGTCACTGCTATGCACTGGTTCTGTGTTCTAATGCCCATAGAGGTTCTATCAGCCTTGTGCAAGCCCTAGGGAGAGATGCACAAAAGCACCCTGCGCTCATCCATTACGGTGGACCGTAAACAGCATCCAAACCCCATCATGGCAAAGTAAATGCATGAGGGGCAGGGGCCACCAATGGGGTGGTTTACAGCTAAAAACATTGCTCAGTGGACAGTAACTACATCAGATCAGTAGGTCCTGATGATGGTGTTGCAGGGATACACGCTCTAGTTCCAACAAAGTTGTGACTCTGACTTAAGAAGTTTATTCCCTCTTGGGCAGAGGGAGGGATCAAAAAGGTAGACCCCATGGGTCAGAACAAAGGGTCCTACACAATGTAGTTTATTGTTTAGAATAAGGATGGTGATTTTTTCCAATTCTAGATAACAGTTGTAATTTGTGGCAGTGCAGTGCGTGCAGCCACAGGACTGGTTCTTGACCACTGGTTCAGTGGATTGTGTGATGCCTATTCCCAAGTTCCCATTGCACCAGAACACAGATGCTTTCTCAGATTAATCTTCCCAGCACCAGCATTACAGTTCTATCCTTCAGCATTTCTATAGTAGCACAGGTATTTTCAAGATGTAATCAAGCAGCCATGTCTCCTCTGAAAACTGTGGATCACTGTGTACTCAGAAATGAGTTCACTAACCCATAAAGAGGCCAGAATATTCATCTGCATGAAGTGCAATTAATTGAATATAGATACACTGCCCTCCAAAAGTTTGGAAACGCCTGAACAAAATAGGGTTTTTGGGCAATATCAGCATAAATCCTCTTTAGTTAGTGACCATTTTGCATTGATAATAAGGGACAACACTAGGCATCCGAGCAGTCAGTTTATTCAAACATTGACTTGATATATTACTCCAAGCCTCCTGGAGGATTGCCCAAAGAT
>CM041001.1:9951917-9969563 GCA_022985145.1 Pangasius djambal | reverse complement strand
TTTTTTTTTTTTTTTTTTTTTTTTTTTTTTTTTTTTTTTTTTTTTTAACAAAATCTTTCTTCTCCAAATTAAATAATCAGATATTTGGGTCCACCTCTCTAGTAGCTTTACTGTGTTCTAAAATACCACTCACTCAGCCAATCTCTATCTTGACTTCTAATCCAGTTGTTGTACATTCAGTTAAAATCTGCAATCAGATTAGACGATCGTTCTCTCTTAAAGAGGTATCACAGGCTGCACCAATTGCTAGAAATTACATGTTTGTTCCATCAATGATGGACGATGGCTTTGAGGTTTGGGCTAGAAAGGGTTTGGTCTCACTATCTGAACTTTATATTGATGGAAATTTGCGTCCTTCGAACAGTTGGTACAGAAATTTGACATTCCCAAATCACCTTTTTATTTATAGGTATTTGCAACTTTGGAACTTTTGTAGCATTGAATTCTAATTATTTTCCATCATGCCCTCCAATTTCTTTATTAGACTCAATTTCTGAATGTAAACCAGTCCAAAAACAGGCTATAAGCAGAATCTATGAATTACTCAGCATGTATGATTCAACTCCTTTAGATCTACTCTCAAATAATTGGGAGACAGATTTAGGTGAACTAATTTCAATGGAAGTCTGGCACAAAATAATACAGGGTATTTTCTCATCATCCATTTGCCTCAGACATGCTGTAATACAATTTAAAATTGTACACCATTTACATTGGTCTAAAGTCAGACCTTCTAAGATTAAAGCTGACATAGATCCCACATAGTATTGTAAAACAAAGGGGGTGGGGAATATTATTTATATTTACTTCATATTGGTTATTTATTATTATTCTCTTTGTTTACGGATATCTGATCATGTATAGTATTCTTATGTTATGTCTGGTGTTTGGGGAGTTCAGTTTTTGTATACCTTTGTTCTTTCTGTATAATTTGTAAACCAAAAAAAAAAAAAAAACTTGATCAAAAAGAATAGTATGTATGCGATTTGAGACATTACCCTAGTTTGTTTAGTGGTGGTAGATGGATGGGGACATTTTTTAAGCTGCTCTGTCGGGATAGTGGAAAGGCTAAAATAGCGTGTACACTGTTCATTTAAATGTGACGCCGAGTGTCCTTTCAATATAGTCTCACACAACTATCCTGGTAGTTAGTGATATTTTTAATATTAATTTGTAAAATGCAATAGAGGCCAAGCATTTACATAAACCTAGGCTAAACATACTCAAGCTAAGTTTTTCACAACTCCACACAATTCATGTTACACAAATTGACTTGAAATGTATAGTATCTACTTTGTTCACATCAGAGGTAATTTTAAAACAGAGACAGATTTATCAGAATCAGAAACAGTTTATTGTCTGAGTTATGCTCACAGGAATTGGTTTTGGTTTGGTGCCAGTGTGCAACATTAGACAGTACATCAAACATACAGTGCAGCAGCAACAGACAATGCAACAAACAGTGCAGCAGGTAGACAGTGTAGTAGACACAAAATGATTACACTGAAAGGACAAGAGACATAAGACATGGTGTCAGTTTTTGCAAATAAAATTTTCATGGTTCAGTAAGAGTTGCCATGGACTGGGGTGGTTGAGTAACTGGGTAGCGTCCTGGCGTGTAGACTGGGTGATGATAGATCTGTAGCGCCTTTGTGATGGCAGCTTGCAAAGAGGTGGTTGCTTGGATGTTTGGTGTCAGCAGCAATTTTCACTGCCTTTCTCTTTGCCCTGATGGTGTATAGGTCCTTGATTTTGGCAAGTTTGCAGCTGATGATCTCCACTGAGTGGACCACATGCTGCATTCTGGTCTTGCAGATGGAAGAGGCAGAGGGGAACCAGACTGTGATTGAGAGAGTGTGCACAATTTCTGTGATGGCTGAGTAAAATCTTTTCAGGACCGGTTGAGATGCATTGAGCCTCCTGAGTTGTCGAAGAAAGAACAGTCTTTGCTGTGCTTGCTTGAGGATGGTGGTTATGTTGTTGGCCCATTTCTGTTAGTTGGTGATGGTGTTCCATAAGAATTTGAAAAACCCAGCCTTGGACACAGCTGAGCCTTTGATTTGTCAAGTGTAGAGGGATGCTTGCAGAAGTCAACCAGCATTTCAACCATCTTGGCAGCATTAAGCTCTAGGTTGTTATGGGCACACCATGCTACAAGATGGTCTGCTTCACTTCTGTAGATACTTCTCCTCATTGTTGGAGATTAGACCCACTACAGTTGTGTCATCCATAAACTAGATGATTTTGATGGAGCTCTCTGTTGTGGTGCAGTCATTGGTATAAAGGTGTGGTGAGAGAACACAGCCCTGTGGTACTCTTGTGTGGATTGTCATGAAGTCCAAAAGATGGGGGCACAACTTCACATACTTCTTCCTTCCAGAAAATTAGTGGTCCACTGACAGGTGTTGGAGGGTATGTTTAGCTGGATGAGTTTGCTGTGGAGTAGCTCAGGAACAACAGTGTTGAAGTCTGTGAACAAGGTCTTTCATAGAGTTTCAGCTTTAATCACTATATCACAATTCCAGTGGGCCAAATGTACACCAAGTTGACAATCTAATTAAACAGTCTGGACGGTGCCTTATTGCCCTTGGTTCTAGTGCCTTACTGCCCTTGAAATCATGGGAAAATCAAAGCACCTCGGGCAAGAGCTCAGGGAAAAAAAATTGTGGACAAGCAATTTCCAAAATACTGAAGCTACCACAAGCATCTTTACAAACAATTGTATGCAAATATGAAAATCTTGGGACCATACAGACACTGTATCATTCAGGATGGAGGCACAGATTAATTCCCAGGGATGAACAAACTTTGGTCCGAAAGGTTCAGCTGAACCCAAAGCCAACAACAAAGGAACTTGTAAAGGAGATAGAGAAATTTGCTTTTGAATTAAGTAGAAGCAATTTAAAGGCAATGCCACCAAATACTAAAAAGTGTATCTAAACTTTTCACCCACTGAAAAGCTGAAATAAATGTCACTTAGCTATTATTTTGAAATGACCTCTTATGATAATAAAGCAATTGACATAGGAAATGTATGAAATGTGTGGAGTTGTGAAAATTTGAGTTTAAATGTCTTTAGCTGTATAAAAGCCTGTAAATCAGTAAAACAAAAGAGGGAGATTCAGAGTTTCTCCCACAGGCCTATTTGTAAATCCAGTGACCTAGGTGTGGCAACCCCTAGTTTGGGAACTCCTGTTTTATATGTATTCATATTGCTCACTCTGCAATATGTTACATTTCCACATTCCCAAAAATACCATTACAGGTTTTGTAAATGTGATTTGGGCAGTAGAACGTAAAATTTAAAAATATAACTACTGTATTTACTTCTTAGACAAACGACGTGTTTTTTTTTAATTTATTTATTTATTTTTATTTTTATTATAAAACTCTACTTTATGCAACATTATCTCTACTTCATTGTCAGTGAAGTTTGTTTGCCTTCTTAGATCTTTTGTCATACTCCATGTTAGCAACATGCAGTACAATGATCAGGCTATTGGGCTTTTTAAATGAAAGTTTCTACAACAGATGGTTTTGTGTTTCTTGGATGCGACCATGCACGAGCAGAGCAATTTTCGATGTTTGGGATACATCAGCATCCACAGTGTACAGCTGTGTAACACGTGTGATAAATGCCCATTTCTATATGTGTACTGGTGATTCTTGCTCACAAATTTAAGACTTGTTCTGTGCCTGTTTTGATAAATGAGACCCAAGTCCCTACCTGGCCTAGCCCCAGGCTACTTATCTGACTGACTTGTTTTTTACTTACCTGAACGCACTTGAATCTTTTGACATTCACTTGCTGGCTGCCCCTTCTTCTTGGTTCAACACCACAGGGCATAGGACTTTTAGTATTGCTGCTCAAAAACTGTGGAAGACTCTTCCCCTATTTCTGAGCCTGTACCTTTCCCCATAGTAAACACCCCCTTTATCCACCATGGTTTTTCATCCACCTAATAAGACTCGGTCATACTGTGTCCTCTACAGTTTAGTTTGCTATCTGTTTTACCTCATAGTTACATACATGTAGTTTTCTTTTAGTGTTATTACTGTTGTTTTAATATGCATTATTTATTATTATTTATTGTCTTTATTGTTACTCTATTACTTTTATTTAGCCATGTCAATTGATTCATGTTCTTAATTGCACACTTTCTGTGATTAAATTGTGTGATTAATCACATTGAGATTTCATGAAAAACCGTAAACTGTAGCGGTGTTTACCAACAGGAGTATTACTTATTCCTAACCACAGATCTTAGACACCGACATCACAGAGAAAAAGTGAAATACATATATAAATTAGGGGACTGCCCGACCTAGAATTGGAGCCAGTATTCAGCATTTTTCTGATTATTGGAATTGGCACTTGAACTCATTTCCTTGTCAATAAAAGCGTTTTTTATGGATGCGCATGCGTTATTGGATTGCTTGAAACGTCGATGATGTATCGAGTACAGCCAACCAACAGTTCTGTAGTCTGTCTCTGTGTCCTGTCTGCAGCGCTATTGGAGTGGTAGAAATGTGGACCACATGTCGAGTAAATCCAATAAAATGTGCTTTTCAGTGTTTGTGAGAAACACGCGAATTAAGCAGTGCCTGCATGCTACACAGTGAGGGCAAAGGTAAGAACGTGTCAAGGTTGAACATCGCAGTTGGCAAAAAGCACAATGCATATAATTTCACTCACTCAATCTTGCGCGCACACACCTTGAGACACATATCGGCCTCAAATATCAGTTATCAGTGTCCTTGTTTACTAATTATCGGTATTTGCCCTGGAAAAACCATATCGGTCGACCCCTGATATAACTTCTGTACATTTTCAGTGCAATAACATAAGTGTTTCACAAAGGTATTTCCAGTGGTAGAAAATAATCTATAACTACACTGGCAAATTGTTCTGCAGTTGGCTCTGATATAATATGTTGATAATGTTCACTAGTGCAATAAATAACATGCACAGCATAGGGTTCCAATCCTGGTCCTGGAGAACCCCCCTGCCTTGCACATTTTGTGCTTTCCTTGCCCCCAACATGCCAAAGTTGACAAATCAGCTAATTAACAGCTCTTCCTGGGTGGAAGTGTGTGTATTAGGACAGGGAAAATGTTAAAATGTGCAGGACATGGGGTTTGGAAACATTGACTTAAAGAAATTAAACCCATGCATTTCCATGGCTAGAATACCCAATACAACTATACAGGTTGACACATTGTGACCTTGGTGTTATAAGGTGCTATCTGCCATTCAGTCTTAACTCGGCTAGAACCTTATAATACTAAGGTCATGACCGTTTAATAATATTCAAACGGTGCAACAGTTGTCCATGAACTTTCTATGTAATGTGTTTTATCCATGTAAAAGTTCCCTTTTTTCCTCCTTTGATTTTCTCAATCTAAAATTCTGTCAATTTAAAATTCTGATCAGTGTAGGACTTCCTGAAGTCAGCAGTCATTTATTTTGTTTTATCAAAATTCAGAGACAGATTGTTGTTCTTGCTCCAGCCCATGAACCGTTCCACCTTCTCATCGCTATTACTGATGAGGACTACTGTGGTGTCGTCAGCAAACTTGACAGTGTGGTTTGAACTGGATCCGGCAGTGCAATTGTCGGTTAGAAGCGTGACCAGCAGTGGGCTGACCACGCAGCCCTGGGGGGCACCAGTGCTCAGGGTGATGGTGGTGGAGGTCTTGCTGCCAACCCATACTGACTGGGGTCTCCCATTGAGGATGTCCAGGATCCAGTTACAGAGCGAGGTGCTGAAACCTAGCAGGTCCAGTTTATCAATCAGCTGCTGGGGGATAATGGTGTTGAATGCTGAACTGATGTCTTTGAACAGCATTCTGACATATGTATTCTTCTTGTCAAGGTGGGTTAGTGCCAGGTGAAGAGTATGAGAGATCACGTCGTCTGTGGAATGTTTGGGGTGGTACGTGAACTGCAGAGGGTCCACTGTAGTGGGGAGCATCTTTCGTGTTGAAGTGGCTGTTATTCTGATATTCTTGCATGATTGTGCTTCACCAGCCTGATGCCACAGGACAAGTTTGCTCTCGATATCCTTAGCGCTGCCTCATCTCCTGCTCTAAATATGGTGTACCGGGTTTTCAGCAGGTTGTGGACCTCAACCATGGCTTCTGGTTGGCATGTGTGGTGTTTTTGTGACTGTGACATCATCAATGCACTTGTTAATGTAGCAAGTCACTGTCAGAGGTGGGGGTGGGTTACGGCTTTGTAGGAGTCCCTTTTGTTTATGTAAACCAAGTCCAGTGTGTTCTCTCCCTTGTTTGCAATAATTTAAAATGGAATAATTTTGGCAGAACAGTTTTCAGGTTTCCATGGTTGAAATCCCCAGCAACATTGAGAAAGCTGTTAGGGTGAGCAGATTTTAGTTCGTTGAAGGGCCCCATACAGTTCATGTAGCACACAGTAACAATGACCATGAACTTCCTTGGCAGATAGTAAGGCCGACACTTGACCACCATGAATTCCACCAGTGATGAACATTGTTTAGGAATTAACACAGCATTTGTGCACCATTCTGTTGATGTAAACACACAAGCCTCCTCCACGGGTCTTGCTGGATGTAGCATACCGATCTGCTTGGAAGTTGATTAGCCCGGTTAGCTGAATGGCCGCGACAGGGATGCTGTTTAGCCACGTTTCTATAAAAATAAAAATGCGGCAGTTGCTCTTCTCTCTCTCTCTTGGCAGTTGCTTCTCTCTCTCTCTCTCTCTCTCTCTCTCTCTCTCTCTCTCTCTGTGTTGTCCATCGTAGAGAAATGCAGTCCAGTTTATTGTTCAGGGAGTGAAAATTTACCTAAAGAATGGATGTTATGGCTGGTCTGACAGGATTAGCTTTCAGCCTAGCATGGATGCCAGCTTCCTTGCCACACTTCTGGTTTCATTCTCGCAAGTTGTGCCATCTCCTCACTGTTGAGGTAGACGAGGCCGCAGTCTCTGGGCCTAGCTCCTGTAGCAAGCCCAGGCACCACACCATTGTCAGCTTGGCATTTGACTGTTTAAGATGTTTGTCTTGCATTTTGTTCTGATATACAACAGCATTCAGTGATCATAGATGAGTTGTTGGCCACTTCTGACGCATGTTTGCTTCGAGACGACATTCACGAACGTGTATAGGCAACAAAAATAGCACCTTTTGTTGGATCCAAAGTGGCTGCTGTGACCAAGTGTGCCGCCATCTTGAAGTTTAAAAAAAAAAAAACTGCACAAACTGAAATCATGTAATGTTGATATAAATATACAAAGTCTGAGGCTATATAACGGATGTAGTTCATTATAATGACCAGTGTAATCACACATTTTAATTATTCTTTCTTCTAATGGACTCAATAAAATTGAAAACTAAAGCTAAACTAAACCATGATGACTTACTGAACTAACCACTAGTTATGTTGAAATGCTTCGATACAACACTTTAAAAATGTTTTCAGTGAGAATTCACTTGGTTTATAATTTAGGAAATGCAAGGGTTTTTTTTTTCCCCCTACCACTTTTAAAAAACAAGGTTATGTCTATGTTATCTTCTATTTATTGTTCCTAGAGTGAAACACTGAACCCGCATTGTTTTCGGCCCTTCTTCGCTATGTAATTCAGTAAATTTGGACTATTGATCGGTCATGAGTTCAAATCCCAGCACTGCCAATCACTGCCACTGCTGGGTCCTTGAGCAAGGCCCTTAACCCTCAACTGCTCAGTTATATAAGTGAGATAAATGTCCTTTCACTTTCAGTTTTTTTTAATTATTTGGACATGGGCTAGACAGCAAACACCTCTGACATGATTCTTAGTAAAAACCAAGTGGTGTATTTTTGATGGACACCAGAATGATTTTAAATGCACCCTACAAGCAGTGTAAAATGTATTTGAGTAATATGCATGTTTTTTTGTCCCTTTTTTGCAGTTTGTCCATATTAACAACCTGAAGCTGATTTGCCGTGCACATCAGCTGGTTCACGAGGGCTACAAGTTTATGTTCGATGAGAAGCTCGTGACCGTGTGGTCAGCCCCCAACTACTGCTACCGTTGTGGCAACATTGCCTCAATTATGGTGTTTAAGGATGTGAATACACGGGAGCCCAAACTGTTCCGTGCTGTGCCTGATGCAGAGAGAGTCATTCCGCCCAGAACCACGACGCCCTACTTCCTCTGAGGGCGAGGTCTTCGATGCCCACTGTGTCTCCCTCCCTGCTTTCTCATCTTGGTCAACCTCTCTTTTTTTTTTTTTTTTTTTTTTTTTTTTTTTTTTTTTTTTTTTTTTTTTTTTTTTTTTTTTTTTTTTTTTTTTTTTTTTTTTTTTTTTTTTTTTTTTTTTTTAAATGGTATGCATCCCCTCTCACCACCCCTTCCCCTGAGATTAGATTATGAGGAACCCTGAGCATGTTGCTAGCCATTTTCATGAGAAGTGGAAGCTTGTCATGTAGGAATTTGGTGGAAAGTAAGCAGTGCTCCTCTTGGTGCTGTTTTTTTTGTTATTTAATCATCCATGGATTAATCATATGTGGTACTACAACTCCTACAAAAAAAAAAGTACACCACCTAGTCAGACCAAGAGTTTAGGCCTTTGAATTTTGGTGTACTCAGTTGGTTTAATCTTTTTTTGTTTAATCTGGCCCTGTTGTCTTGAAGACTGAAGTGTGTAATGAAATTGCAAGATGGGAGTGAGGTTGGACCAGGTGATGAGACAGAGGAGGCTGTGATTAATTTTGTACATTTAAAAATTGTATTGATATTTTCATCTTTTCAGATTTGTTGTATTTTATTATTGTAGAGATGGTGACCTACATACCAATTAAATAAAAAATAAACCCCTTTATTATTAATTTAAATATTTGGTGTGTTTTGTGTGACATTATTCCCTTACCAGAACTTGGACGTGTATCTTAGTGCGTGTTAGTGTGTATGTCTGTAATAAAGTGACCCAAAGTGGTCATAAGGTGGCGTACGTTAACATGAAAATGGTGTATGCAAATAAATATTTGCCCCGCCCCCTAACTGTGTTGTTTGGTTGGCAACACTGAGAGCCAATTAAATGCTTGGCTTTATGCGACGTCATCAAGGTTGGCTGAGCAGCACGTTAGTGTGAGAGGTGTTTTTCAATGGAAATTGTACAGAAACGACGGAAGTCATCGACAGAGCGGTAGTCACAAATGCACTGACGGAACAAAAAGCCTAATTTTGTCTTTGAAATAAAAGCTAAATGAGGTTGCTTTTAAATGACACTGACGGAACGATTGTGCATTAGTATTTCTGAGATTTTACACAACTGCATCAACGTAGAAGAACATTTTTTCCCCCTTGAGGGTTTGAAGAAGAAGATACAATACACAGGTGATGTAACATTAACGGTTATCTCTCTACCTGTCTGTTTAAACGGGTTTTTCTAATTGCGGTTATCATCCTAAAATTTATTCCAGTTTTTCTGCTTGTGTTGTAGAGTTGTGCAGATTAGACTGTTTAGTTAGCTAGTGCTACCTGTGCAGCATTGCGTTAATTTGTCCAAGCTTTTTAAGGAGCTGTCTTAGCTGAGCAATAGAAATGTATTCTCCATTAAACCTTCACAAACAGACTTTCCTATTAATTTATTAACTACATAAATACGTAGCGAGCGTACTATTATAACACAGTGTAATATAACAACAGTGACAGGAGAAGCTCTACCTAGTTAGAGTGACTCAAATAGGGCTTTATACCATATATAACCCCCATAGATCTCTCTTTTTTTTTTTTTTTTTTTTTTTTTTTTAAAAAGACACTTACACTTACTTTACACTTTTCAGCTTCCACATTTTCCGTCTTTGACAGATCCAGAACCTCAGGGGCATTGCCGCTCTGTGATATCGTTGCAGGCGAATTAAAAAGGGCATAGAGGCAAGTACATTTTATTAATGTTCATTTTATTAATCTATTATTTCTGTGTTGGTTTGTACTTAGTATACTAGGTATCCTTAGTATACTGAGAAAAATAGTACCGTAATAACAGCTCTGAACTATACGATAAAACAGTTGCTTGACCATTGGGTTAGGTTATGAGTTTAACTTTTAATGGTTGGCTTGCTGGTCCTGCATGTGACTGTGTGCACGGAACTGTGTGTTTGAAAAAGGAATTGTCAATGTTATTTCTGTAAAGCTGCTTTGTGACAATGTCCATTGTTAAAAGCGCTATACAAATAAAACTGAATTTGAATTTGAATGTTGAGACCCAAACAACCTCACGACATGGCTACGTCAAGACAGTATACTATTGTACTAAATATAGTAAAATAGTACGCCACAAAAGGGCAAAGTATTTATTGTGATGCTATTTATAACGTATAGTCATGGAATCAATGATGAATAGTGGCGTTATATACCGTAATGTTGTTTAGTGCGGTAGTATGCAGTTACCTGTGGTGGCATTCTATCTGAAGTATCATTTAGTAGGAAGCGGTTTGGGATTTATCATTTGAATCGGTTACGTATGGTAGCGTACTATTTTGACCTCTTTCGTTAGTACTGTCGTATGCAGTTTGGGATGTTAGACTACTGCGTGTGTCCTGTTTTTGTACTATTGTGGATATAAGCACGCTTCGAAAAACATTTATCCTTTTAATGAGACTCACTTTAAGGTCACCGCACTGAAATAACAGTACAGGACAGCTGAATAAACCGTTCTGCTGCTCGGGGTGTTTATGCATTACGCGGGATTTGGATTAAAGTGATTCTAAAGATAACGCACATATACATTAGACAGCATGGGATTTATCTTTATTTGAAACTAACATAAATCGGAGATTCGGTAGCGCATCTAGTAGAGACTTTGCTAAGTGTGTGTGGATTTTTGTTGCAGAAAGCCCCCAGCGTGATTCAATGACGTCATCCACTCTGACTGGTTAAATGTGGAATTATTATCTTAATTCTTTAAAAATTGAACATTGCATATAAATATTTGCACTATATGTAATGGCCAAAAGTATGTGGATACCTGATCAGTCACACCCACATTTGCTATTTGTATATCCCATTCCAGAATTAGTCCCCCTCTGCTATTATAATAGCCTCTACTATTCTGGGAAGGTTTTCCACTAGATGTTGTAATATGGCTGTGGGAATTTGCCCATTCAGCCATACATAAGAGCATTAGTGAGATTGGCCGAGGGTGCAGTCGGCGGTCCAATTCATCCCAAAGGTGTTCAGTGGGGTTGATGTCAGGACTTTGTGCAGGCCTCTTGAATTCTTCGACTCTAACCTTGGCAAACTATGCCTTTATGGACTTTGCTTTGTGCACAGGGTCATTTTCATGCTGGGACAAGTTTGGGCTCAGCCCTTTAGTTCCACTGAAGGGAAATCTTAATGCTACAGCATATAAAGACATTCTAAACAATTGTATGCTTCCAACTTTGTGGAAACAGTTTGGGGAAGGCCCACCAATGGGTGTGATATTCAGATGTCCACATACTTTGCACATATATACACACAGTCAGGTCCATAAGTATTTGGACAGTGACACAATTTTCATAGTTTTGCCTCTGTACACCACCATAATGGATTTGAAATGAAGCAGTCAAGATGGGATTGGAGTGTAGACTTTCAGCTTTGATTCAAGGAGTTTAACAAAAAAATATTGCATTAACTGTTTACGAATTACTGACATTTTTTCATCGTGTCTCAGTTTTCACAGGCTCAAAAGTAATTGGACAATTGACTGATGAGCAGTTTCCTGGCCAGGTGTGGCCTGTTTCCTTGTTATTTCATGACAAATTAAGGAGATAAAAGGTCTGGAGTTGATGCCACGTTTTGAATTTGCATTTAGTAGCTGTTCATAGAACTCTAACTATGCAGTCCAAAGAGGTGTTGATGTGAAGTGCAGTGAAGGAGGCCATCATTAGGCTGAAAAAACAAAACAGACCTATCAGAGAGATAGCAAAAACTTTAGTAGAGGCAAAATCAACAATTTGGTACGTTTTTAAAAAGAAGAAATGTACTGATGAGCTCAGCAACACCAAAAGGTCTGGATGGCCATGGAAGACAGCTAAAGTGGACGATTGCAAAATTCTTTCCTTGGTGAAGAAGAACCCCTTCACAACATCTAGCCAAGTCAAGAACAATATGGAGGAAGTAGGCATATCATTGTCAAAGTCCACAATCAAGAGACAACTTCATGAATGTAAATACAGGCAGTTTCCCTCAAGCTGCAAACCACTAGTAACACTCAAGAACAGAAAGGCCAGATTAGGCATTGCTAAAAAAGCCTAACCAGTTCTGATGCTAGATTAACTTGTACCAATATGATTAGTAAGTGAACTGTATGGAGAATGAAAGGAAGGGCTGCTGATAGAAGTAGTAAGTGTATAGAGCTATACTTTCTGTGCAGATTCAGTCAAATGCTGCAAAACTGATAGGACAGCACTTCACAGTACAAATGGATAATGACCCAAAATGTACCGCAAAAGCAACCCAAGAGCTTCTTAAGGTAAAGAAATGGAATGTTCTTAAATGGCTGAGTCAGTCACATGACCTCAACCCAAATGAGAATGTTTTTCACTTACTGAAGACAAAACCAAAGGCAGAAAGGCCCGCAAAAAAAGCAGCAACAGAAGGCGGCTGCAGTAAAGGCCTGGCAAAGCATCTCAAGGGAGGAAACTCAGCATTTGGTGATGTCCATGGATTCCAGACTTCAGGCAGTCATTGACTACAAAGGATTTGCACCCAACTATTAAAACTAATCCTAGTTTTTATGATTGTTAGTTTGTCAAATTACTTTTCAGCCTCTGAAAATGGAGGGACTATGAAATAAATGGTTGCACTTCCTAAACGGTTAATGCAATATTTTTGTTAAACCCGTTGAATTAAAGCTGAAAGTATACATTTCGATCACATCTTGATTGCTTCGTTTCAAATCCTTTGTGGTGGTGTAAAGAGGCAAAATTATGTAAATTGTGTCACTGTCCAAATACTTGACCTGACTGTACATACTGATCAGCCACAACATTAAAACCACTGACCGGTGAAGTGAATAATGTTGATCATCTTGTTACATTGGCACCTGTCAAGGAGTGGGATATGTTAGGCATCAAGTGAACAATCAGTTCTTGAAGTTGATATGTTGTAAGCAGGAAAAGTGGGCAAGCATAAAGATCTGAGCGACTTTGACAAGGGCCAAATTGTGATGGCGACTGGGTCAGGGCATCTCCATAATGGCAGGTCTTGTGGGGTATTCCCGATATGCAGTGGTTAGTACCTACCAAAAGTGGTCCAAGGAAGGACAACTGGTGAACCGGTGATAGGGTCATGGGCGCCCAAGTCTCATTGATGCGCATGGGGAGCGAAGGCTCGTCCGTCTGCTCCGATCTCACAGAAGAGTTACGGTGGCACAAATTGCTGAAAAGGTTAATGCTGGCTATGATAGAAAGGTGTCAGAACACACAGTGTATCGCAGCTTGATGCATGTGGGGCTGCATAGCCACAGACCAGTCAGAGTGCCCATGCTGACCCCTGTTCGCTGCCGAAAGTGGCTACAATGGGCACGTCAGCATCAGAACTGGACCAATGGAGCAATGGAAGAAGGTGACCTGCTCTGAAGAATCACGTTTTCTTTTACATCATGTGGATGGTGTGTTGCTTACCTGGGAAGAAATGACATCAGGATGCACTATTGGAAGAAGGCAAGCCGGCGAAGGAAGTGTGATGCTCTGGGCAATGCTCTGCTGGGAAACCTTGGGTCCTGGCATTCATGTTGATGTTATTTTGACACACACCACCTACCTAAACAAGATAATGTGCCCTGCCACACTGCAACAATTATTCAGCAATGGTTTGAGGAACATGACAAAGAATTCAAGCTATTGAATTGGACTCCAAATTCTCCAGATCTCAATCCGATCGAGCATCTGTGGGATGTGCTGGGCAAACAAGTCCGATCCATTGAGGCCCCACCTCGCAACTTATAGGATTTAAAGGATCTGCTGCTAAGGTCTTGGTGCCAGATAGCATAGCACATTTTCAGAAGTCTTGTGGAGTCCATGCCTCGACGGGTCAGAGTTGTTTTGGTGGCACAAGGTGACACAATATTAGGCAGGTGGTTTTAATGTTATGGCTGATGGGTGTACATATGTGTACTATATTTTGTTGCATTCATATTGTGAGCTTTACAGTATGTGCTAAAATCAAATAATGACAAATGGTACTACTTACAAAAACATAAAATAAAAATGAATATGATGAAATTAAGAAGCATAAATTATAACATGGAAATTAATAAGAAAATTTTAAAACCAAATTGTAATTAAAAGGATTAAATGATGGTTCAATAATGGTAAAAAATAACCATGATATAGGGCAGCACAATTAACTGATTATTCTTTGATGATGGTGAACTAAAGTTAGCTAATAGGTCCAGTTTTCTTTCTCTTATTGGTGGAACATTTTCTTTGTGGCCACTATTTATTTATTTATTTTTTAATCATACTGTGGTGGATTATTTACCAATTTTTACTCTAATTACATTCATATTTAGGATTAATATTAAGGATTCATATGAAGAATTAAACCCTTTTTGATTTAAATATTTATACTTTTAAATAATTAAAGACTTGTGTATTTTGTGAAAGAAAAGGCTCATCTGTTTATTAAAAATAACTTAAAATTATTTTTCACAATAAAATAATAAAATTACTTTTCCCTATGTTAACTATATTATTGTGCTCAATAACCATAGCTTCAGTATTAAGCAAAATTAACTTTTAGCATTTTAGCCACTATTGTGCCATATTATTATTATTATTATTATTATTATTATTATGCTAAAGAAAAATATCTGTTTAAAAATCATTTTAGTAAAATAATAATAATAAATTGTACTATGCTTTTATCCTAGATGTATTATGCACATTTTTGTTAACTGAAGCTCTTGACCTGCAGCTGCATGATTTTATGCATTGCACTGCTGCCACATAATTGGCCAATTGGATAATTGCATGAATGAGCAGGTGTACAGGTGATCCTATTCACCGTATTTTGCAATGTGGAAGTAAGTAATAGCGCACCCTTCCTCACTTTGTGCGAGATGTTGTGATGATTACTGTTATTAGGGGGCCAAGCACGTAGTGCTTGTAATCTTTTTTTTTTCCGTTAAGATTATTATTATTATTATTATTATTATTATTATTATTATTATTCCTCCTTCACCAAAACTGTTCATGCAGTCCAAACCATAGGTCATACAGACATGAAACTTTGCCAGTATGTAGTACTCCCTCCTGCTACTCAGGCAAGAGAGGTGATCCCTATGAGCTTAATGGTGGTGCTATAGTGAAATATTTTATGTTTTATCTCATATCTTGAATATTGTAAATCCTACAGTGAAGATTATTTTTTCTAGTTATTCACTGGGCAAAACAACCGTTTAGCTCTGCCCACTTTGCTTTTTAGCTAATTTGCATAATATGCCAAACCTACTTTTGAAACCTTTATTTTTTGCGGAGCCTAATTTACTTAAACAGCAATAAGATAGGTTTATAGTTGAAATACTGCCACTAAATTTGTTAGTTAGGTCCCATATCCCACCCCCTACTCAGGCAAATGAAATGACCCATACCAACCAGAAGTGGGCGCTATAATAAATGAATTTACCTTTTGGTTTATATTTTCACAACTGTAGGATCAGCAGAGTTCCTGAGTCCTCCTGCATTTTTTTTTTGCCATATGGCTTAAATAACTGTGGCTGACATCATTTATTTTATTTTATTTTTTTTTATTGGTGTCTATGGACATGTTTGTTCTTAGCAGGACAGAATTTGAGTTTAACAACCTTGGTTTATGTGGATCCTAATCTAGACATTCTATGTAAATTCTGTGTTTTTTGTATGTGAAGCAGTTCAAAATTATGTGTATGCAAGGTTTAGGGACATTTTTTCTGAATCATTTAACACTCTGAACGTCATATAGTATGATTCTAGGAAAAAGAAGAGTGTGGTGAATGCATTGAGCTTTTTAACCATACCAGGGTTTTAACAAGTTTTAAATTCTTTGAAAGGTTATCCTAGTGTGATTATTAAATAGACAGTTATGTAGGAGTATACTCCTACATTACAATAGTTGTATAAGAAAACACAGATCATCTTGCAGATTTTAATTGGGGAGGGATAAGATTCAAATAACTGTTTCTAAAATCTGTTGTGCTGCATAATTTTGCTAATCTGAGAAAGGATTTTTACTGTTGACTAGGTTACTTCAAAAACATAGCGGCACATTGCAGCACACACTTCTCAGTTTTTGCATTAAGCTACCTTCACGAAATTTTAATAGTATGTTCATCTATGATTGCTTTAGTGTTCAAGTTAGTAGCTACCTGTGGTGCAGTCTGTAAACAGTGCTTGGCCACCGTGGATATTATTATTATTATTAGGGTGCTAAGCACCGAAGGTGCATAGGCACCCTATTGTTATTCTGTTTTCTTCTTTTTCTTCTTCTAGCTTGGGTGTCTATGGCAGCCTATAGAACCGTCTGGTAAAAAGTTGAGAAATTTGGCACACTGATTGGGGAGGGTCTAAGGAACATTCTGACCAAATTTGGGTCAAGTGTTGCCAATGCTTTAGCGCCACCATCGGGTCAAATTTGGGCCTAATTTGGAAGTACCATTAGTTACAAATCTTGGTGTTGGGTTTGACCCTCATTTAACCTTTGAGGCTCACATTAAACATTTTTGCAAAACATCATTTCATCACCTCAGGAATATAGCCAGACTCCGTCCTACACTCTCCCTACATGATGCTGAGAAACTCGTCCACGCCTTTGTCTCCTCCAGACTGGACTACTGCAACTCTCTTCTTATCGGGATCCCTAGCAAGAGCACCCAGAAACTCCAGCACATACAGAATAGTGCCGCTAGGATCCTGATGAGAGTGCGTTAATACGAACACATCACACCAATTCTTCAATCCTTACACTGGCTTCCCATTTCCGCTTGGATTGAATACAAGGTCTCCCTCCTCACACATCAGTGCATCTATGGCAACGCCCCCACTTACCTTAAAGAACTCCTCACCCCACAGATCTCAGCACGTCCCCTCCGCTCCACAAACACTCATCGTCTCCTCCCCCCTAGGACTAAGACCCGCACCATTGGGGATCGAGCCTTTTGCGCCGCTGCTCCTCGCCTGTGGAATGCCCTCTCTGAACATCTGAGGGCTCCACAAATGGCTGATGGTTTTAAAAGGGGTCTAAAAATGTACCTTTTTAAAAAGTGTTTTAATATTTAGAGTTTAAATTTCTGTGCTAATCTCAGTTGGCAGCTGGTTTTAATTGCAGCAGAGATCCGTCTGCAGCAGAGATCCGTCTCCGACAGTCGGAGACTAGCAAGCGTAACATCAAGTCAATGTCCGATGTCGTATTATGCTCTGGCCCCATTCCAAACCGACGTGGTGACATAGCTTACAGCAGGCTGTGGTCGCTGAACCGCTGGATGTCCAGGTGGTGCTCCGAAAATTACGTGGGCTACATAGACAATTGGCGAACGTTTGAGGGTAGGACTGGCCTGATAGGTAGGGACGGTGTCCATCCCACCCGGGAAGGGGCCGCTGTCCTGTCGTGTAATATAGCACATAGTCTTAGGGTAGCCTTAGCTAGTCGTTGACTCACCAGAG
>CM041001.1:9913343-9936492 GCA_022985145.1 Pangasius djambal | reverse complement strand
TCTGTTGAGTCTGGTTCCTCTCAAGGTTTCTTCCTATCTCCATCTCAGGGAGTTTTTCCTTGCCACCGTCGCCTCGGCTTGCTCATCAGACACACTCTCACACTTCATCTTACTTTTTTGTTTGTGTAAAGCTGCTTTGAGACAATGACATTGTAAAAAGCGCTATACAAATAAACTGAATTGAATTGAATTGAATTGCTGTATGTTATTATGACTCCTTCTGTAGCACTTTGAGATTTTCTTTAAAATGTAAAGTGCTTTATAAATAAAATGTATTATTAAGTACATTTATGGCCATAACTTTTGAGCCGTGTGTCCAAAATTTAAAATCACTAGATTTCCTGGGTCATGACGAGATCAGTGCACCCTATGACGTCAGTTTCTGCCTAATGAGACTTTCTGCCATCTTGGATTTTTCAAACAGTTTTTTTGCTGCTCCTCCTACAAATTTTGTCCAGTCATCACCAAATTTGGCACACATTATCTTCAGAGAAAGCCTCACGAAAGTTATCAAAAGAATTTTGAATAGTCCAAAGAGTTTGCCCGTAATGGGTCAACGAATCTGATGGTGAAGCCTTCAAACCAGGAATTGAGGCTGTATCTCAACAACGATTTTGTGCACTGACACAGAACTTGGTAGGCATCTTCAGGACTGTGACCTGCAACAAATTTCGTGCCAGCACCACCTGCTGGTCAAAAGTTACAATAACATGCCAAAAATGCTTACATCTAATTGCCATTTTTGCTACTTCTCTTCCAAATTTTGTCCAATCTTCATCACACTTGGCTCACATCATCTTGAGACCTGTCTGAACAAAGGTTGTCAAAGGAATTTTGATATTCAAACCTGTTCTCCTGGAACATGCTGGAAAATGCAAAAAACAGAACGTGAGAGTGTATCTCAGCAATTGATGATTATTTTCAGGACCATGCCCTGAATGTATCCCAGAAGTTTTGTGACTGCACCACCTTGTGGTCAAGGACTAACAACTTTCATTTCTTTCCTTATATCATTTGAAGAGTTTGTAATAAATTCACATTTCTTTTTTTCCTATAATTCCCTAGAGTATGCGGAAGTGAATGCACACCAACATTTGAAATTCAAGTGTACTTTCTGCCAAACATCTAACTGCCATTTTTGCTACTCCTCCTCCAAATTTTGTCCAGTCATCACCAGATTTGTCTCACATCATCTTGACACCTGTCTAAACGATGCATTTTTTCATTTAGACCTTTTCTCTTGCAATCAGAAAATTCCACACTGTCCGTGGTCAAAACATAAATATCATGAGTGAAACTACAAATCACTCTTGAATCCCTTTGCCTAAAGTTATGGATCTGTTTTTCTGTGATTGCTTAGGCAACAATTGTAGCGTGTTTTTGAATGTGTGGCTCACAGAGTCGGGTGCTTGGCCCCCGAAAATCCTGCTTGCAGCTTTAATTATTATTGTAATTATTTAATTTTTTTTCTGTTAAGGAGACCTGTGTGGGGAAGATATGACCAGCTAACTCATGCCTGCAGTCACTCAGGTTAATAGACACTGTCCATTAACTGCAATGACTCACAGTACTTTGTATTTCTATGGTCATTTTCAAGGCTACTTTTTTCAGGTGCAAGATTTTTTTTTGCCTTTTGTTAGCTGGTAATTCTGAACTGTGAGCATAGCTATTTCACTGCGCAAGCTACTATTATGAACAGATGTACCAAATGTTACCTTGCTAGCAAGCCAGTCCCACGGTTATATCCGAGAACAAACGACTCATAAAATAATTTAATCCTTGTTTGCATCAGTTGCTGTTTAGGGACACTGGACAACTGGGCTATCAAATAACTAACTAATCTCAGTAACATTTAGCTTCGTACACGCACAGTTTAACTTACATTTATATGCTAATACCCTCCTGACAAGACACCGCCTCAGAGTTTTCACTGGAGCATCAGAGCCTAAACACTTCTCTGGATACAGTACTCCTCCCTATATCTTGTGTCCAAGTGTAAAGAGCAAATGAATGGTCACTTCTGTGTTTTCTTTAGATTCAAAGCTTATAACTAAAACTGAAGAGCTTCTTCATTTTGGGTGAGTGCATGGAGATTTTATGGTGTCTCACATACCCTCTGCTGAGCTCTGGTGAGCTGTTTATGGTCAAAACACAGCTGTTCTATGAAAACCTTTTGTTTATTGTCAGTTATTAATGCAACTCCTAACTGCACAAACAATACCAGTTTTCCGCCAATCCATAATTATTAACTTTAAGTATGAGATGACAGTGTTGATAAATGCTGTGATGAATACAAACAAGTCAAATGAAATAACCAGAAATGGCTAACTGGAAGTTTTACACAAAAACCTTTAAACAGGCCCAGTCGAATTGAAATGCTGAAAATAAGGTGGATAAAAGTGGTCAGTGACTGTATACTGTGTGTAGTCTATAGATATTGCAAATCCATTTTTGTATGCCTCTGCCACTAGATGCTAGTTCTATATGATAATTTGTATTGTATTAATTCAAAAAGCCAATGCTGTGTATCATAACACGGGGGTAAGATGCATACAGGCTATACCACTGATCTTGCAGTTTTATTATTAAAGCAAATAAGTAAGTTATATTAGATAGTAAGAGTGTAAACAGAATGTTGGCTAGCTAAATACAAACTTTCTCTTCTGTTTTTCCCCTCTTAACCACCAGACAGTGTTTCATCACCTGGGTTCCTTCTTGTGTGCATGTGCACACATGTCGAGTCCTAACACACACACATACACCTAACACAAAGTCACATTATGACCATACAACACTATAAAATGCCATAATTAATGGCTGCCATTCCCTTTACTTCTCACCTTTGTACAAGTTGACCATTTTTTGGACTATGTGTAATAGCTTGTGATTACCATTTGAGCTTCAACTATGAGTTATTACATTAATCTAATCATTAATCTTGCCATGCAATTATAGCTGGGGCAGTATCCCTTGGCATGCCAGGCTTTCAGGGTATCACAACATGTCAGAAAGCCCCCGACTCCACCACACTCAGGACCGTGTAATTCCGCACTCATAATGCTGAGTCAGTAACTTGGTGATCTTCTCCAACTTGCATATAAAGATTTGAGTGCATCACCCTCCATTTTCCTGTGTTAATGCAGAGAGAGCAAAGCCTTCAGGGCAGCTTCCGGGTTGGGGCTTCAATCACTTGTAGCTGACCTACTTCAGCATGGGATCTTTCAGCAGCAAACGGAGTTTGGATTCTGGTCTCTGAGACATTTCTGAGTTTATTCTGGTTTGTTCAGTGATTGCTTCAGTCATAGCAGTCTACAGATTAGCAAGTAGGGTAGCAACACTGTCTTTCTTCATCAGTGCTGCATTGCAGAAATGATTGCCCTTGGAATAGCTTTCTTAATAGTGAGTTGTAGAACTGCTGACTCCACTATTTATAGTACACTGTTTTTTTTATTTTTGCTGCATTGCTGAGAGGGTTGCCCTCAGAATAGCACTTTTAGTGTTGACTCATGGAATTGCAGACCCCAATATTCACAGTACGGCTCCAAAAAAAAAAGGTACTGTAATATGCAGGGCTCACGCTTGTGTGGACTATATCTAAACTCTCAGTTGTCTGAATGGACATTTCATGCACAGTAAAGCCAGTACCAGCACATTGCACTCACCAGTTTGAAGTCAGAGATGGTCTGAGCACCACAGCTCAGGAAGGATGACGTCCATGGTGAAACACAGAGGGTGAGCTCGGAGGCTGTCAAGGCTGGGGGGATGGTCTAGGTAATATTTACATGATTTATGGATGATGCCAGACGTGAGGTTTCAATCTCACTGAAGCACTTTGTTCAGGCATACAATGCCAAACCACTGAATACGGATGTACTTCCAATATCCTGGTGAGGTCTTATGACTTGATTTATGTATGACACCAGGTATGGTTGGCACAGAGTGTGCCAGGGCCATCCATCAGCCTTACGACCAGTAGAGCCCTGGAAGAAGGAGAACAGGCATCAGGGTCAAAAACCAGTGCAGCCAAATGAATAGCACCCGCGAGTGACCACCATGTAGCTCATCAACTAGGTGCCCACATAAGGTTTGTTGTCTTCATAAGAGCCCTAAATGGACAAATATCATGCTCTCTGACTCCTGACAGTAATCTGAGCATCTATCTTCTTAACCAAAGGTGGACCTTCCATAGATGCCCCCCACCCCACACCCCCATCTGGGCTGCAGATGGGACATTTATGGCCCAAAACCTCCTTTTACTGGCATCTGCATCAGACAGGAGAATTCTAACAACTTACTGCCATCAACCCAGCTGTTGGGGCTTAGAACCCAGCTGTTGGGGCTTAGGGCCCAGCCAAATTCCAGTCAACAAACTGTGAAAGGAAAGTTGTTTTCCTCTGGACAGAAACACATTTGGAAAGCTAGATCTAAAAGTCAGAACAAGGGATTCTATTCCACATGCTTCCATAAGAAAAGCGGTCCTCGTCCTCAAGGTTTTATGCACCCTTCATGCCCTCACTGCTCTGGAACACAGTTCCTTTCTGGGTTGACTTTTCAATGACTGGCATTTTGAGGCAGGCCATCCGAGATTTCTCCACCTTTCTCTTGTACGTTATGATGCTCAGTCACAAGGTGAAAACAAGAGACTGTTAGTACTGAAGTAGCTCATAGGATTCATCATGTGGAAACTTGATTTAGTGAGAACACTAGCCACACCATCACCCCAACGTGTGGCAGACATTATCGTTCCATTACCAGTTTAGGTAGGCCACTATGGCTGCTTGGACTGTTAACTGCATTTGTGGCAGTAACCCTCTGAAGAGTGACTGAAATTAAACAGCTCTCAGAAGTAGGTTCAACCTGCAGTTAACCCCAAAAACCACAGACATGCATATATTCTCATCCCAAGGAGAAGGGCAATTGTAACATGGCAAAGCAATTTCCCCCTGGGATTAATAAAGTTCTTTGAATCGTGAATGTGTGTGAACTGTCTGGAAGCATGAGGTTGTTGTTTTTTTTCTCAGAAAGCAAAGAAAAAGCCAGATCAGCCTGTCAGAATTTAGGGCAGCCTGTATGGCCCTCAAATATTTCCTATATTTTTGTGACACTGACACGTCATGAGCCGTTCTGACAATGTGGTGACTGGTAGGTCCATGAATCACGTGAACGGCATAAGATTAAAGAATGTTCTGTCTTACATGGAACCTCTACAGTTGGACTCACCAATGGTTAGTTTCACAACTTACCCACCAGATCAGTCTAATGGTGCAACAGTCTTGCCTTCAAGGAAGCACATATGCTCAGGAGAGTGGTGCCTGTACCCTGAGGTGATGCAGCAGTTCTGGGAAATATTTCAAGACACAACTTTTGCTAACATGAAATATGGTTCTCCCTAGGGCTCTCTACTTGGTGTACTTGGTCTGCAACAATGTTTAGGTAGGTGGTACTTGTCAAAGTAACATCCTCATGACTGACAGGACCCAAGGTTTCCCAGCAGAACATTGCCCAGAGCATGACACTCCCTCTGCCAGCTTGCCTTCTTCCCATGGTGCATCCTGGAGCCATCTCTTCCCCAGGTAAGTGACGTGCACACACCCAACCATCCACAGGATGTAAAAGAAAATGAGATTCATCAGACCAGACCACCTTCTTCCTTTGCTCCATGGTCCAGTTCTGATGCTCACGTGCCCTTTTGGCAGTGGACAGGAGTCAGCATGGGTGCTCTGACCAGTCTGTTTCTACGCAGCCCCATACACAGAATGCTGCGATGCACTTTCAGGGCTTTTTAAAAAAAAATTAGGAGCACACTTTAAGTTTTTTTTAGAGGCGGCAACGTTAAGGTGCCACAATATAACATGCACAAGTAGGCATGAGAAAATTGAGTTTATCAATTATGACAGAATTTAGGAACATAGTATGAGTCATGACAAAGGGGTTTACCTTCTGATAAACCACATTTTATATTTTCAGTATAAAAAACCAATTTGACAGACTGTCTGCAAAAACAACAGCATCCCATGTTAACCTGTTTCACCTTGTAAACATAAATGCACAAAAACACAATTTTCAGTCTTTGATGTGCAGTCCTCAAATATATTTAAGAAGTCTTAAGTATATTTAAGAAGTCTTGGCATCTGCACTGCTAAACCCAATTCATATTGGTTTATGATATACGTGGAATCAGCATCATCTCGACAAGGTGCAGTATGTTCTGGAAAAACAGCAGCAAGTGTACTGATTAAATTCAACCTGAGTTGGCAAACTGTTACATTAAGAACTGTAGAAATGGGCAAAAGAGCAGTGTTACCTACTACAGCTTCCATGATTTCAGGGGAAAAAAAAGACAAAAAAAAAAGTGGTACTTACCTTTTGCATGGGCATGTTGAAGCATCTGCTGCCCAACACGGTTTGCTGTCATCTAGAAAGAGCGCATAAACTACCTCACACTCTGTATTGGAGATATCTGTATCCCTGTCAACAAGAACAGGCAGGTAATGTGCAACTTTAATTGTTTCAGCAAGCTTGTCCCTGATGTCTTCATCGATCTGGGCTATAATTTCTGCACATCTGACATCATTGTCATAGGTAGCGTTGATATCCACACCATTTTTATTCTGAAGTAGAATTAGTGGCCCAAATTAGGTAAATGGGATCTCTTCTTCTGCTATTAAGTATGCAATGTTGAATTTGATTTTTAATTGTAGGTGAGCTTCTGAGTTTATAAGGCTTTTTTACCTGCTTGCGTCTGCTTGAATTGTGCGGGGATTATTAGGTTGCAACCTGTTGATGACTATATCCCTGCAGCATAAATGAAGCTGGGAAATACCGTGCTTCACTAGTGTTTCTCGCTTGAAGTGTGAATTTCTGCACACAAACAGCATGGGCCCTGCCAAATTCTGCACTGGCTTCTTTGCAGTATTTGCACAGCATAACACCTTTATCTTGCTCGTATTGTAGCCACAGAAAAGCTTCCAGCCATTCTTTTCTGAACCTGGTTACCTGTAATGGAAAGTTTCAAGGAAGAACAGCAACTTCTTTTTCTTTTTCAATACTGTTCTGTTCTGCGTAATTTGAGGCAGAAATTTGAAAGTAAGATTTGATGAACTTTTTCGAGTATGCATGGTTAACTGAAGGCATGAAATGCAGCCAGTCGCAGTGCGAACTGTAACTGTTGTTACGTAACGTACGTTGCATTGTAATGTAACGTAAATATATATGCATTTGGGAGTTGTAGTTTTTATTCCAATTGTATTTATACTAACTAGAGCTTCGATCGGGTCACTCACACCAGTGCACCTAAATATCTTTTCACAGTCACGCACTGTAATTTTCAGTCACAAAGGTGACTGAAATGGTTGCACTGTAGAGCCCTGACTCTGTATTCTGACACCTTTCTCTCATAGCCAGCTTTAACTTATTCAGCAGTTTGGGCTACAGTAGCTCTTCTGTGGGATCGGACCAGACAGGTTAGCACATGCATTAGTGAGCCTTGGGCACCCATGACCCTGTTGCTGGTTCACCGATTGTCCTTCCTTGGATAACTTTGGATAGGTACTAACCACTACATACCGGGAACACCCCCCCAAATGACCTGCGGTCTTAGAGATGTTCTGACCCAGTCATCTAGCCATCACAGATTGGCCCTTGTCAAGGTCACTCAGATCCTTACGCTTGCCCATTTTTCCTGCCTGAACTGTTCACATGCTGCCAAATATATCCGACCCCTTGCCTGGTGCCATTGATTCAAGATTTTATTTGCCACAAAGTTATATACAGTATATAACTCACAGTGAAATGAAATCCTGGCCGACTCCTCTGTAGAATGTGCATTTAAATACTAAATTAAAATATCAGAAATGAATTAGAAATAAAAAATAATAATTAAAAAAAATAAGATTATAGAAATTAGATATATGTATAGGAATGTGCAAGAAGGGATGTACAGAAAGCAAGGAATGTGCAAAAAATGGATGTACAAAATATGTGACTGTTATGTGTAGTACATTTACATTTTACATTTGGCATTTGGCAGACGCCCTTATCCAGAGTGACTTACAAAAGTGCTTTGAAGTCTATCAAAAATACATTCTGATACTGGCTCACTAGGTCACAAACTAGGAATACCGTCAGTCCAAAACTCTGTTGGGGAGGTAATACACAAGCGCTTAGACAAAAAATTAAATTTTTTTTTTTTTGGTTTTGTAAGTGCTAACTTAAGTACTTTAGGAAGAGGTAAGTCTTTAGATGTCATTTGAAGACTGCCAGTGACTCAGCTGTTCGGCCATCTATAACAATAACAATGCAAAGTGCAGTGTGTGGAGTTTCAGTGGAGTGCAGAGTGACTGGAGAGTCTTTATGGAGACTTAAGGGATCTGTATGGTGGCCTGAAGCTCCTCCTGAGCTTCTCGGTTTTAGCCATGAGACTAAGGAAGCACTTGCCTGATTGCAGCAGGCTGAAGAGACATTTACTGGGGTGGGTGGAGTCCTTGATTTTAGCAGCTCTTGTACTGCATCATCTGGTGTAGATGTCATGCAGAGAGAGGAGAGGAGACCCAAAGATGCCCTCAGCTAAATGCACCACTCTCTGCAGGGCTTTGCGGTCCTGGGTTGAGCCATTTCTGTACAACGCTGACATGCACTGAGTCAGTAAACTTTCTATAGCCCCAATATAGAACATTTTCAGAATCACTGGGGAGACCCTGAATTTCCTCAACAGTCTCAGGTGGTACAACTGTTGTCTGGCTTTGTTCACCTGCACTTGGATGTGATGAGTCCAGGTCAGGTCCTAAGAGATGTGTACTCAAGGTTCCTGAAGCTGCTCACTCTCTCCACGGGGGTCCCACCGATCTCGAATGGGGTGTAGTTCCGCTGCTGCCTCTTCCGGAAATCCACAACCATTGTAATGAGATAATCAATATTATTCGCTTCACCTGTCAGTGGTGTTAATGTTATGGCCAATCGGTGTAAAGAGTTAAACCTATATAGTATGTACCATATACATCTATAACTATGCTAAGTTGCAGGAAGTACAGTATATGGTGTTGCGATTCTATACAGTGTAATAGTTATGTATACAGTATTATCTACAGATGAGGTGGTATCCACAGATGAGGTTGTTACATTTGCTATATTGTGTCTGGTGCAGATAATGCAAAAAATGAGTGGTTCTAACCATTTAACAGCTTCATTGTAGCATAATCTAAAAGAAAACAAGCAGTGTTATGGGTCATAAAGTCTTTATTTTCAAGGAATATTTGTTTTCACCAGTGGTTCGTGCATTGCTACCGAATCCATGGCAAAACCCGAGTTGTGATTTTGCAGGAAATTGAGAGTGGTGAGATTAAAAGACTGTGTATTGTGAAAGGATGGCTTTGGCAAGAAAGTGTTGTCCTCACAGGCTGCATGACAAAAGCCGTGACCAGTGTCGTCCAGTTCACGGGCTAATGACACTTATGATTACATTCTCTAAAAGAATCATTCTAAGAAACTCATGAACCTTAGGTGTTACCGGTTTAAATCAGTCTAATGAATCCTTACTGAATCAGTGAATCAATCAGTTACTAATCAGGAAACACTGGTGAAAACACATATTCCCTAAAAATCAAGAATTTATGACCCCTAACATTGCTTGTTTTCTTTTAGATGTTGTTACAATGATGCTGTTAGATGGTTAAAACTACTCCCCTGTCGTGATTCCTCCTGATCGGCCATGTTGGAGAGCCTTTATAATATGTGAGTTCGGTGCAATATGACTCTGTTCCCGGTGGTTGGAGTCCACCTATTTGTGGATTTGTGTGTGTTGACGCTAGAAATGTTTTAAAATCCACAAATGTGTGCAGCAGTTCACAAATGCTTGCAGCAATCCACAAAATGCACAGGAAGCGATCCACAAATGTGTGCAGGCAGAGTTGTGTTTGTGACATAAAAGCATATTTGTAATTTTTTTTAATTTAATTTTTTATTTTCAAAACTCTTATTTTATTTATTTGTGAATTTAATTCATTTCTGTGAACATTTGAAGAGATATTATTGAGATAGGTATGATAAAGATATGTTATGTAAAGATACATCATTTCCACCGATGCCATTAAATTTATATTGGCTTGTTGTATCAGTCAGGCCTCACGCAGGTCTTTCACATACAGACACGATTTTGAGTTTTATTCCATCATGTCAGTGACAGATTGACATGAATCAATGTAGAAGTAAAGGCATTGTGTAATTATTTATACATAATGCATAACACATCATGCTGCATGATTTTGATAAGGTCAGTTCTGTCTTGCTATAATAGACACTTATCACAGTGCACATGTTTATGTCTGATTTTCTTTCCCACGGTTGTTACTCTGGTTTTGCTTCCTTTATACAAAATATGTATACATTATTTGCTTGTCTATGTCATGTAGACATAAGATCACTCCTCGAAGCCTAAGTGTCTGGAAACAGTTAAAAATCTCTAGCGTCATGTGATACACACAGAGGCCACCACCATATGTTCAGCAAACAATTTCCAAAGAACCATCCTCCAGTCTTTTTGCCTTCTTTCTCTCTAGAGTCTGACTCTAGCTTATGTTTAGTGTTTTTCTAATTGTTTTGCTGCTTTTGATTACAGGTCTGTAGTCTGCAGTAGTCTATTTCTCACATGCCTGCATGCTTTAACAGTCACCAATGATGCTTTGGTGACAATCTCCTCTGAAAGTGAGTTTCTCTCCTTTAATATCACAGCTGTCATGACTGGGGTGGGAGCTGATGATGACATCCCACTTGGTGAGAGGAAAACTGTGACAGACTTCTGCTATTTGCTGGACAAGTCCAAGCAGCTCTTCAACGGCTTGAGGTCTGTATGATGGGGTACTTAATTTTTCTCCTATAAGCACTTTTGTTCTTCTGAATGAACATCCAAAAACATAAAAGGAAAATCTACCATGAATGACTTGACTACTAATAATTTTAATTAAATTATGAGCTTCAGTAGTGTCCACATCTTATTTTGTAATGAAAATCTCAGTTAACTGTTAGTTTAACTTATTTCACTGACATTTGCCTATTATCAGTTTGGTTAATGGTGCTCTATATTACCCACAATCCTGTTCAACTACCTGCTGATAGTGGTGCCTGTCTGTGCAGCTCTCTCATCTCCTCATCTGTACACTCTGCTCAAACATATCAGGTCCCAAAGCTTCAACATTCATAGTACTATTGCCATCAATACCACTGAGCTTGTCATCTTGTAGATTGCTAACTAGCTGAGTCGAGTCTCTGCCGTAACTTGTAATGCTGTATTATATTCCAGAAATTTGCTTTATCCATCACTTCTATGATGAACTGGAAAATGGTGAGAGAACAGAAGCAATTGCTCTTTCATTTTTTCGTTTTTTGGAATTAACAGTGAAACCTGCTTTCACCTGCTTTTGTTATGCCTTATGCTTGAGATGTTACATTTTTTTTCTCCTGCTTTACAGCGTTACTGCACTAGCAATATCCACCTGTGACATCAGTGTGGTTCACAACCACAGTTACTCTCACGGGAATAACAAAATACAGTATCAACCCACAAATTTTCAGTGGAATTGCTAAGCACATCACAAATGTTTCAGTATCAGTATATTTAATGTTTCAGGGTGGAGTTGTCCTTTCAGCCAAGATATGTGTCTGAAGACTGTTCATTATTTCATTACATATTTGTTTGTGTTTTCTGAGACTGTATGGCACAGTGTTTTCTATAAAAATGAAAAAAAAAGAAAAAAACATCACTGATTCATTCATTCATTAATTTTTCTTCCATTTTTCCTGGTGGGGGTCATGGTGGCGACAGTCCAGACTTTTCTATCCCCAGCCACAGATATCCTCAGACATTCCCAAGCCAACTGTGAGATATAGTCTCTAAGTGGGTCCTGGGTCTGTCCTGGGGTCTCTGTTCAGTGGGCTGTGCCTGAGACATCAGGAGGCATCCTTGTAAGGTGATCAAACCACCTCAGCTGGCTCCCCTCAATTAGGTAGAGAAGCAGCTCTATTTCAAGGAGCGTAAGCCCAGCAACTCTGCAGAGGTACCTCATTTTTGTCAGCTGTACTCACAACATTAGACTTTCAATCAGTGACCATAAGTGAGGATAGAGCTTGTAGATTGACTGGTAAAAAGAGAGCATCTTCTGTAAACTGAGCTTCTGCTTCACCAACACAGACCAACACAGTGACAGTAACACTGCTGCCACTGACACAATTCATTTGTCAATCTCATACTTGCTTTTTCCATACCTCAAAATACTTGAACTCATTGACCAGGGGCAATGTCTCTCCTTGCACCTGAAGGGAGCGTCCCACCGTTTTCCAGGAAAGAACAATGGCCTTGGACATGGTGGTGCTGATTTTCAACCCAGTCGCTTCACACTCTGCATTGAAACGTTCATGTGTTTGTCAGAGGTCCGGTTTGGATGGTGCCAAAAGAAAAACATAATGTGGAAATAACAGGAATGTTATTTCTAGCTCTCCCAATTGCATACCTCTCAAAGCTTAGCTGTGTCTTGATATCCTGTCCATGAATAACATACAGGAGTGAAGACCAGACCCACCCTTGACAAAGTCCAACACTCATATAAAAGATTTTGACTTAGCTCCAAGAGTGTGGCTACACCTTTCTGTGAACTCATAAAGAGACAAAACTGCACAAAGTAGCAAGCCAGATGATCCATACTCCTGCAGTACCTCCCACAACAAATGTTGAGGCACATGTTCATAGACCTTCTCCAAATCCACAAAACACATGTAGGCTGAATTTAGCATACTCCCATCACCCATTACCAAGCTGTGACAAAGTGCCTTGGCCTGGTTGGAACCTACATTGTACCTCTTGAATTCTAGGTTCAACAATAACTGGACCATACACTCTGTCCCTCCTTTTCAAAAATAGGGACCATCATCCCAGTTAGCCAGTCCTAGGGCAGTGCCTCAGATCTCACATGCTACATTGAAGAGGCGGGTTAACCACACAAACCCAGCTTTGTCCAGTGCTGAATCTCATCCATCCCTGCAGCCTTGCTGCAGTGAAGGTTTAGAAATGCCAGTCACAGTCACAGAGCTGGACGTCAAAACACCAGAGATTTCTGGTGTTATCTCTTAATAGGAGGCCATATTCACTGGGTTAAGGAGTTCCTCGAAGTGCTCTTGCCATCGCAGAACAGTTTGCCAAAACATTTTTGGGGCCACTCGAAAGCCTTTTTCCACAGTCTCTCCAAATTCCTCCCATGCTTGAGCTTTCACTTGTAAGCTTTCACTTCACTTGCAACTGCTTTTGCTGTAGCCTGTTTGACTCTCATATATATCTCAACTGAATCAGGAATGCCCCCTGTGAGCATTACTCTGATGGCCTCCTTTAATTTGATGGATACCCTCAGCATTGGTTCCACCAGTGCATCCAACCACCATGACAGTCTTCCAGCCACAGGCACCATCAGCCTTGCGGCCACAACTTCTTGCAGCTTCCTCTATTGTTTGAGAAATTTGATCCATAAAGCCTTAACGTCCCTGACCTCACTCAGTGCATGGGAGAAGTCCTTTCAGAGATGCAAGTTAGCACTGGAAGGCTCTCCTGGGTTTACTAGGTAAATCTGGCTGATGCCCTGTGCAATGAATCAAGCTGACCACCAAGTGATCAGTTGACAGCGCTACCCCTCTCTTCACCCAGTGGTCCAAAACATATGGTCTCATGTCTGATGATATACTCCCAAAATTGATCACTGACCTCTAGTGTCATTAAGTGGTACCCTCTCAAGCACCTGCTTGACCTTATCCAAGAATGCTGAATACTCAGAACTGTTATTTGGTACCTAGACACAGCAGCAACAATCAGAGTTTTCCTTCCTGAGGCTCAAAATCTCATGGAGGCAACTCTATTTTCCATTGAGAAAAACTCCAACTGTGAAGCCCTCAGCCTGAGACTGGTGAGTATCCCTATACCCATCTGAGGCTTATCTCCTGTGGGAACTCCAGGAGTAGGAGATAAACCAACAGTAAAGAAGTACTGAAGGCATCCTTACTGTATGTGGATATAAGGCCAACAACATAGTGTCCCTACCTTTCCATCTCACATACTAACTCTGGCTCTGGCTCAAGTGGTGGCTGCATATTGCTTATTCTGACTTATTCTGCTATTTGTATGAAACTATTTATGTGCATATGTCATAACTCTTAAAAATTGGCAGTGAATTAAATTATTGATTAGTTGAACTGTGTTATGAAGCAGGCTGTGGATGCATGATGCTATGCCATTCATATAGATTTTTGATAGAAATGGCAGAGCATAGCAGAACAACAGAAAACAACCTGGCAACTATTAACATTACACTACGTCATTGGTTTCATGATGTATGTTTTTCTTGCAAGCATTATTCCTATTCCTAATCATTTGTTTGTCGTCAGTGTGAGAGAAATTGGCTTACCTGTTTGGATCAGGCTTATTAACTGCCACTTATTGAATAATATTGTCTTAGCTTATCCAGTTTTCTAGTTGTATCATTTATTGTCATATTTATCAATCTTTCCTGCCCTAGAAAACATTATTTCATACATACTGACTAAAAGTCAGCAGTATACCAGTTTGCTGGGATGAAAATGAACATTGTCTCAAATGAACAATTAGTCTATGAGACAAATGTTTTATCTCCTGCCAATGTGTGTTGGCAGCATGTGTCAAGGCTGTTTGTATCAGTTAGCTTCTAAAGAGTTGAAAAAAACTCTTGATAAGTAGCTTGATAAATGCTACGTTGGGTGTCTCATTTGATAAGGTGTTTGTTTATGTACAGCTCTCTTAAGATCCTGCTACAGCATCTCAATGTGATTGAGGTCTGAACTTTGACATAGTCATTGCAATACCTTTATTTATTTATTTATTTATTTTTTCTTATTTAGCCATTTAGATGTCAATTTGCTGGTGTGCTTGGGATCTGAGTCCTGTTCCATGACCAAATGTTTGGCCCGGCTTAAGCTACTGAACAGATGGCCTCATATTTGTCTCAAGAATATTCTCGTATAAAGTGGAGTTCATTGTTGTCTCAATGACTGCAAGTTTCCCAGGTCATGTGGCTGCAAAATAAGCTTAGATCTTCACCCTCTGCCACCATGCTTGACAGCTGGTATGAGGTGTTTGTAGCGATATGCTCAGTTTGGTTTTCGCCAGACATGGTGCTGCGCATGATGATCAAACATCTCCACTTTGGTCTGATCAGTCCAAAGGATATTGTTCCAGAGCTTTTGTGGTTTGTACAGATGCAATTTTGCAAACCTAAGTCATGCTGCCATATTCTTTTTGGAGAGAAGGGCTTTTTCCTAGCCACGCTTCCATGAAAACCACACTTGTTCTGGAGATAAACATTTAATGTACACTGCCCTGTAGGTTACATGATGTAGCTCTTGGGTTTTTCTTTATATCTCTGAGCATTAAATGATCTGAATTTAATGGGACTGAATTTGCTGGGATGCCCACTCCTGGGAAGATTGGCAACTGTCTCAAAGGCTCTCCATTTGTAAACAATCGTTCTTACTGTAGAATAATGAATTTCAAATTGCTTGGAGATGGCCTTATAACCCTTCCCAGATTAATGAGCAGAAACAATTGTTTCTTTGAGGTCATGGTTGATGTCCTTTCTTCTTGGCATGCAGACACTGTGACAATCTGCCACAGCATGGGAATATTACCTACTGCTTATGTCAATCAAATGAGACACCCAAACTATCATAGGGTGATGGTATTCTGTACATTTTTATTGAGTCTTTTGAAACTACAGTTATGGGAAAAAGAAAGTACACCTGTCCTATTTCCGCAATCATTAAGAGAGTAATTAGCAGCCAGGTGCTACAAATGCACAAGATTAGTTAATCATCAAGAAGTGTGACTACCTCTAAAAAAAAATTAAAAAAAAAAAACGAAAAAAACTAATTTTGGTAGTTTGGCACTGATACTCCCAGAATGGGGCCAAATCTGTTTGTGACTTAGTCCATAAGCATGATGGAGTATGGGAACCCTTTGGCCTGAAAAATCATCAGAACTAAATCTCGTAGGTCTTTTTTTTCCACATGCCTGCATGAGTGGAGCAAGAAAAGGGGAGCAGCTGCCTTTCTTCTATTAACAGCCTGAGCGCAAATGAAATATAACTAGTGAAACCAACCCTCTCTAACATTAATATTCATTAACAGATTCACATAAAATAATTAAAGTCAATAATTCTCAAGCTAATTGAAAATGCAATATTTGTGTGGAATGTAAAACAGTTGCATTTATTATTATACATTACTGTTATTGCTCTCAAAACAAAAAACAAAATCACCACAAATGTAAATTCACCTACTTGTGATTGAATCAAATGATAGAGTTGCCAAAACAGATTTAAATTGAAGTGCACTGTTGCTTTTTCTTCTGCTTGTTCTTCAATTACAAAACTAAATTGAATATTCTGTTTAGCATTGTGCCTTAGCTAAAGACGTAGAGGAATGGTTAAGTACAAAATGAAATGTACAAACCCTTTACCCCAGTCAACACATTTGTGCTTCTTTATTTTTGCACTGGTCTATACATGGCTAAAGTCATACTGGCTTAAAATTATATTGTTAGGCTACTGGTAAAATATCAGGGGTGGTCCATATGTTGACATTTAACTGCAAAGTGGTACTAGTTTATGAACTGTATCACTTTCAACTTTCTGCTACAACTCTAACCTTAGACTTTTAGAGGCTGGTGCTGAGGATTGTTGGATGTTTAAAAAATAAATCAGTACAAAGTTAGTTTTTCAAAGAACTTCTCCAAGAGACTCATTGTTCACTGTTCCACATCAAGATGGCAAACAGCTGCTTATAATCTCATAAAGATATCAAATTCTGTTGAATTTAGAGTTAAGCTACATGGAGAAATGTTGGTCATGTTTATAGATTTCAGTAAGTTATAGTCTGTGTGATGCTACCTAAAGCCCCTGTCAACTTTTGTTAATAAATGGCTTTTGAGTATTATCTGTAGATTCTGCTGTAAAATCTAATAAGAAAAGAAAATAGAATAATGTTGGTCAGTTTCAGTAGAGAATTGTCTGAATATCTTTTTTCTTCTGCTTTGAGTTGGGCAGAACTGTCAGTAACATTTAGATAACCTCATGTATGAGTGATCAATGACTACGCTTGTGTCATCTCACAACTTCGTCTCAGCACACAGAAGCTATTTCTAGGCCTGTAAAAGCAGTGTTTATTTAAGAGCACCATGCTCTTAAAATATGTACAAAATACACCAATTTCCCATGTAACAATATTGTCTTGTGATGTAGGCAAAAACAAAAGTTCATTCCACCATCTGGATTTCAGGACAGAGAAGAGTCTTCTTGCTTTTCTTGGTATGGAGGGTGAAGTTATGACATGCTAGAGGCTCATAGTGTAGATGGGGCTGGACCATTTTTGGCTTTGTAGGTGAGCATCAGTGTTTTAAATCTGACGCAGGCTGCTGGACATCAGTGGAAGGAATGCAGCATTACGGTGATGTGGGGAAAAAACCTGAGAGATTGAAAACAAGTCATGAAGCTGAATTGAATCAGTTCGGATGTAGGGTGGATGGCATGAAGGGGAAAACCTGCTAGGGCCAAGTTACAATAGTCCAGTCTCGAGATGACAATGGACTGAACAAGCACCTGAGTGGCCTCCATGGAGAGAAATGGTTGGATCTTTCTGATGTTGTGTGAAGGTGAAACTGCATGATGAAGTCAGATTAGCAATGTAGGGAGAGAAGAATAG
This sequence comes from Pangasius djambal, assembly GCA_022985145.1. Taxonomy (NCBI): domain Eukaryota; kingdom Metazoa; phylum Chordata; class Actinopteri; order Siluriformes; family Pangasiidae; genus Pangasius; species Pangasius djambal. The sequence goes on along the minus strand of CM041001.1, from coordinate 9,918,732 downwards.
TTGGTTGTCCAGAACCACATATAAAAAGTGCTTTAATTCCTACATTGTTCACTCACTTTGGATGTAAATATCCTTAAATTAAAACTAAGTAATTCTGTGTCAACCAGAGGTCCCCAGCTAAAAATTTTGATTTTGATCATTTTATTTCTGTTGAAAGAAATACATGATTGAAGATGATAGCCAAAATATTAAATGCCATGAATGAATATTTACTGAGTAAACCACTGTTTTGTAGAGGGGGGTCAAAATGGCAATTTTCACCTATGATTTTGGAGCAAAATCACAGATAAAATATAACCTTAGAAAGGTGGCAGCATCAGTATTTTATTTTTACACAGATAGGTAGGTCTGTTACTAAAATCTGTTCATTTTAGCAATCCTTGTTGCATTATATGCCAATGGTGTGAGTCCAAAAATTGGACAAAGCACTTTTTTTGTCGTCCCCCCCAAAACGTTGGCAAAACGTTCGGCAACTCAAAGTTATCTTATTATCCTTCCAGATTATGGTTCTTAACAAACTTTTCTTTTGGTATCTTAATTTATAAGGAGCTGTATGGTTCAATCCCAGAGATTTGGGGATATCAATATGGCGCCATGTGCAAATTGTTGAATTTTACCCATTTTCAATGGTTGAAAACCAAATGTGGGTCACTTTGTATAAATCTGATACTTATTGTATTTAAAGAGGAATGTCTGAAGAACAAGTAATGCTGAAACTAGAAATGTACCTTTAATTATTCACATAAAACAATAATGTCAATATCTTGATTTTTGAGACTCAAAAAAATACGACGTTATTAAGAATTAGGAAAACATAGCTATTTAGCTGATGCAATACCTTCTCGTATAAAGTGGAGTTCATTGTTGTCTCAATGACTGCAAGTTTCCCAGGTCATGTGGCTGCAAAATAAGCAGTGATTCTGTCTACCAGTGGTGATTGAAGGCACAGAAAGATGACAGAATGTGGCTGACTGGTACATAGCACTCATCAGCATGTCCTGGGCACTTGAATGATGTGGCAGTACCCACTTGGGTCATGAAGGACACAAGAACATGCCCCTCATCACACTCCACAATGCTGCCAATATACCACTTCTGATCGTACACTGCAGCAATGTATTGTAATATACTGCTTCATGTTGGGCAGATCTTCAGGAATCTGGACTAAAGTGCCAGTGGTGTCAGCAGAAATTTGAAGAATGTGAAGTTGACCTTTTGCATCTGGCATAAAACAGTGGTGGCTTCTTATCCCTGGAATCGTCTTTGCTATGGCAAAATGAAGTTCTTGAGCCTCTATCGTTTCCTCTACTTGCTCCTTGGAAACATAAACATGTGATCCCTTTGATATGATTTTCAGCCCACTGGAACAATTGGTGGCTCATGATCAGTTTCAGGAAGATCAAAATGTTTAGTAAGTCTACAATTTCTGGTTAAACTCTTGCTGTGGCATTCATCATCTTTATATAAGTGTATTCCAATTCTACAATTGTTTCTGGTGAGGTGTTGAAAATATGTGTTTCAAAGTTTGAGGTGATATCAATGATTCCGTTAAATATACCCCTTAGCAGTGGATATAACTTGATATAGCATGTCTGACTATGTGTCACATTTCATAACAAGAGCAAATTCTAATTATTAAACAATCCAGGTGAGGCAAATCTTGGTTTATTGAATACACATGTGTGGGGAGAGCTACCACACTGCCCTAAGAGGCATGCAGTTGTTTCAAACATGTAGCTATGATACAGCGTTTTTGAACTCTTGGTAGCCCCAGAAGCAATTAAAATGAACAAAATTCCTTCTTCCAAATTTTCCTGAAATGGATTGAAATATAGATTGTTATGAATACTATTGAGAGCAAGTGAATGTGCCACAACTTGTCCATTTCAGTGTATTTGTGGCACTCAGATATTGTTAAATATAGGTGTGTTCTATGCAGTTGTTTTGATAGAAGGAATCAAGATATAGTTCTAGTTTCAACATTGTTTGTTCTTCAGGCATTCTTCTTTAAAAGACAAAAAGCTAATGCAAAGTGACCCACATTTGGTTTTTGACCACTGAAAATGTGTACAATTTAACAATTTACTCATGGAGCCATGTTGAGATCCCATATGTCTGGGATTGAACCATAAAAATGAAGATACCAAAATAAAAGTTTAAGAACCAAAATCTAAAAGGTGGAAAAGTGCTTTTTCCTGTTTTTTTAACTGTCACCATTGGCCTGTCAGCAAGGATTGCTAAAGTCAGCAGATTTTATTAATAGATCTCTCTGTGTTAAAATAAAATAATAACGCTGCCATCTTCATCTGTTACCTCCCCCCCCCGGTAATTTGATTCCAAATCTCAGGCGAAAATGGTCATTCTGACTTCCTTCTACAAAAGAATGGATAACTCGGTAAATATTGATCCATGGCATTTCATATTTTGGCTTTCATCACTATTTATCTTTGTTGTTTTTCAAAAACAACAAAAACAAAATCAAACATTTTAGCTAGGGAAGTTCCCAAAATTTGGATTGCAAAATTCAGCTGAAAGTCTGCACTTTGAGCTCATATTCAGTATTTAATTTCAACTCCAACATACTATGGTAGACAGCTAAACAATAACTTGTCCAATTATTTATAAGTAGTTAGGTACAGTGCCTTGCAAAAAAATTCATACCCACTGAACTTTTCCACATTTTGTCACATTACAACCACAAACAGAAATGTATTTTATTGGGATTTTATGTGATAGACCAGCACAAAGTGGCACATGATTGTGAAGTGGAAGGAAAATGATAAATGGTGTCCAAACTTTTTTACAAGTAAATATCTGAAAAGTGTGGCATTTGTATTCAGCCCCCCTGAGTCAATACTTTGTAGAACCACCTTTTGCTGCAATTACAGCTGCAAGTCTTTTGGGGTATGTCTCTACCAGCTTTGCACATCTAGAGAGTGAAATTCTATTCTTCTTTGCAAAATAGCTCAGTCTCAGTCAGATTGGATGGAGAGCATCTGTGAACAGCAATTTTCATGTCTCGCCACAGATTCTCAATTGGATTTAGGTCTGGACTTTGTCTGGGCCGTTCTAACACATGAATATGCTTTGATCTAGACCATTCCATTGTAGCTCTGGCTGTATGTTTAGGATCGTCAACCTCCGCCACAGTCTCAAGTCTTTTGCAGACTCTAACAGGCTTTAAGATTGTCCTGTATTTGGCTCCAACCATCTTCCCATCAACTCAGACCAGCTTCCCTGTCCCTGCTGAAGAAAAGCATCCCCACAACATGATGCTGCCACCACCATGTTTCACGGTGGGGATGGTGTGTTCAGGGTAATGTGCAGTGTTAGGATCCGCCACACACAGAGTTTTGCATTTAGGCCAAAAAGTTCAATTTTGGTCTTATCTGACCAGAGCACCTTCTTCCACATGTTTGCTGTGTCCCCCACATGGCTTGTCGCAAACTGCAAACGGAACTTCTTATGGCTTTCTTTCAACAATGGCTTTCTTCTTGCCACTCTTCCATAAAGGCCAGATTTGTGGAGTGCACAACTAATAGTTGTCCTGTGGACAGGTTCTCCCACCTGAGCTGTGGATCTCTGCAGGTCCTCCAGAGTTACCATGGACCTCTTGGCTGCTTCTCTGATTAATGCTCTCCTTGCCCGGCTTGTCAGTTTAGGTGAACGGCCATGTTTTGGTAGGTTTGCAGTTGTGCCATTCTCTTCATTTTCGGATTATGGATTGTACAGTGCTTCGTGAGTTGTTCAAGGCTTGGGATATTGTTTTATAACCTAACCCTGCTTTAAACTTCTCCACAACTTTATCCCTGACCGGTCTGGTGTGTTCCTTGGTCTTCATGATGCTGTTTGTTCACTAATGTTCTCTAACAAGCCTTTGAGGGCTTCACAGAACAGCTGTACTTATACTGAGATTAAATTACACACAGGTGGACTCTATTTACTAATTAGGTGACTTCTGAAGTCAGTTGGTTCCACTGGATTTTACTTAGGGGTATCAGAGTAAAGGGGGCTGAATACAAATGCACGTCACACTTTTCAGATATTTATTTGTAAAAAATTTTGGGCATCATTTATCATTTTCCTTCCACGTCACATTTATGTGCCACTTTGTGTTGGTCTATCACATAAAATCCCAATAAAATACATTTTTGCTTGTGGCTGTAACGTGACAAAATGTGGACAAGTTCAGTGGGTATGAATACTTTTAAAAGGCACTGTACATTAGCCCTGTATTCCCAGTGCAAAATAAAAGAAGCCACCGTGTCTTGCATAAAATATTTTTTTTAACTGATGCTTTAAGTATAAATGGTAACAAGGGAGATAACTTGACAAATCTGTGACTAGTACCAATTATAATTAGTAATGTTGCACACCCTTCCTTCCTGATTCACCACTTTAAACTCTAACTAATGATGGCACCTACAGTCAGGTCCATAAATATTGGGACATCGACACAATTCTAACATTTTTGGCTCTATACACCACCACAATGGATTTCAAATGAAACGAACAAGATGTGCTTTAACTGCAGACTGTCAGCTTTAATTTGAGGGTATTTACATCCAAATCAGGTGAACAGTGTAGGCATTACAACAGTTTGCATATGTGCCTCCCACTTGTTAAGGGACCAAAAGTAATGGGACAGAATAATAATCATAAATCAAACTTTCACTTTCTTAATACTTGGTTGCAAATCCTTTGCAGTCAATTACAGCCTGAAGTCTGGAACGCATAGACATCACCAGACGCTGGGTTTCATCCCTGGTGATGCTTTGCCAGGCCTATACTGCAACTGTCTTCAGTTCCTGCTTGTTCTTGGGGCATTTTCCCTTCAGTTTTGTCTTCAGCAAGTGAAATGCATGCTCAATTGGATTCAGGTCAGGTGATTGACTTGGCCATTGCATAACAGTCCACTTCTTTCCCTTCAAAAACTCTTTGGTTGCTTTTGCAGTATGCTTTAGGTCATTGTCCATCCGCACCGTGAAGCGCCGTCCAATGAGTTCTGAAGCATTTGGCTGAATATGAGCAGATAATATTACCCGAAACACTTCAGAATTCATCCTGCTGCTTTTGTCAGCAGTCACATCATCAATAAATACAAGAGAACCAGTTCCATTGGCAGCCATACATGCCCACGCCATGACATTACCACCAAAAACAGGAAGGCCAGATTAGAGTTTGCCAAAAGACATCTAAAAAAGCCTTCACAGTTCTGGAACAACATCCTATGGACAGATGAGACCAAGATCAACTTGTACCAGAGTGATGGGAAGAGAAGAGTATGCAGAAGGAAAGGAACTGCTCATGATCCTAAGCATACCACCTCATCAGTGAAGCATGGTGGTAGTGGGCATGTATGGCTGCCAATGGAACTGGTTCTCTTGTA
>CM041001.1:9868528-9907289 GCA_022985145.1 Pangasius djambal | reverse complement strand
ATACTGCAACTGTCTTCAGTTCCTGCTTGTTCTTGGGGCATTTTCCCTTCAGTTTTGTCTTCAGCAAGTGAAATGCATGCTCAATTGGATTCAGGTCAGGTGATTGACTTGGCCATTGCATAACAGTCCACTTCTTTCCCTTCAAAAACTCTTTGGTTGCTTTTGCAGTATGCTTTAGGTCATTGTCCATCCGCACCGTGAAGCGCCGTCCAATGAGTTCTGAAGCATTTGGCTGAATATGAGCAGATAATATTACCCGAAACACTTCAGAATTCATCCTGCTGCTTTTGTCAGCAGTCACATCATCAATAAATACAAGAGAACCAGTTCCATTGGCAGCCATACATGCCCACGCCATGACATTACCACCAAAAACAGGAAGGCCAGATTAGAGTTTGCCAAAAGACATCTAAAAAAGCCTTCACAGTTCTGGAACAACATCCTATGGACAGATGAGACCAAGATCAACTTGTACCAGAGAAGGGAAGAGAAGAGTATGCAGAAGGAAAGGAACTGCTCATGATCCTAAGCATACCACCTCATCAGTGAAGCATGGTGGTAGTGGGCATGTATGGGAGGAGGAGGGGAAGGATGAGAGCGAGAGAGAGAGAAGATAGGGGTTCTCCTGCCCCTGGGTACACCGCCAGGTGATCCTCTGCTGGCTGGACCACCTTGTCGAGCGACACCGGCCGGTGGCACTGGACCCACTCTGCCATCCCTTCCAGAAGTCAGTCAACAAAATGCACCAGCACCATGATCGATCACTTCTTCAGCTTCATGCCCCTCAGCCAGCAACCATTAGTGGTAGGTGTCCCTGAGCTTCTCGGTTAATGTGAACAGGTGGCTGAGCTTGCAGAGGGTCAGTGAGTGAAAGTGCTGATGGTACTGTTTAGGAGTGCGGCTGACCCATTGCCAGTTTCAGGTCCAGGTACTCCAGCGTGTTGGTGACCAGCAGCTGCTGGGCCACAAGTTGGGCTTCCCCGGTCAGGAGCAGCAACATACAGGCCGCCGATTGGGCAGTGGGCCAGCCTCATGTTTCCATGGAGTACTCGTATAGCTCCAAGAATGCTTTGGGATCATCCTGCAGTCTCATTTTCACTAGGGCTACATGGGCTATGGCTGGATTACTTGCCTGTTGGACTAGGCTCTGGAGTACCCGCTGATCTGCCTCCTGGGCATCAAGCAGGTCCTGGATGCGCTGCTCCTGGTCTTGGTGCAGCTGGAGAAAGGCATGATGCTGCGTCTGGTGGAGGCTGGCGAGGGACTTGATGATCTTGACCAACAGTGAGGACTCCATGATGGCGTCTCTTCCTCAATATCTCGGGTTTCGGAACCAGTGTAACACTTTCCCAAGTTCAGGCAGATAAAGAGGAAGCAGGAGGCAAGCTTGGGACAACTCAAAAGATGTTTTATTCTTAACAGTAACAGTAGTAAACATAGTAGTAGCAGCAGCATAAAACATGTGCAAAACATATGCATAGAGAATGTGTGTGTGTGTATGTGTGTGTGTGTGTTCCTTCAGACCAGTTCTAGGTATTGAGGAGTCTGATGGCATGAGGGAAGAAACTAATGCACAGTCTGGTTGTGAGGGCCCGAATGCTTCGGTACCATTTGCCAGACGGCAGGAGGGTGAAGTGTGTGTGAGAGGGGTCTGTGGGGTCATCCACAATGCTGGTGGCTTTTCGGATGCAGCGTGAGGTGTAAATGTCTGTGATGGAGGGAAGAGAGACCCCGATGATCTTCTCAGCTGTCCTCACTATCCGCTGCAGGGTCTTGCGATCTGAGACAGTGCAATTCCCAAACCAGGCAGTGATGCAGCTGCACAGGATGCTCTCGATAGTCCCTCTGTAGAACATGGTGAGGATGGGGGGTGGGAGATGTGCTTTTCTCAGCCTTCTTAGGAAGTAGAGACGCTGCTGGGCTTTCTTTGTTATGGAGCTGGTGTTGAGCGACCAGGTGAGGTTCTCCATCAGGTGAACACCAAGAAACTTGGTGCTCTGGACAATCTCCACGGAGGAGCCGCCGATGTTCAGTGGAGAGTGGTCACTCTGTGCTCTTCTGAAGTCAACAACCATCTCTTTAGTTTTGTCGACATTCAGAGACAGGTTGTTGGCTCTGCACCAGTTCGTTAGCCGCTGCACCTCCTCTCTGTATGCTGACTCGTCGTTCTTGCTGATGAGACAGACCACGGTCGTGTCATCGGCGAACTTGATGATGTGGTTCGAGCTGTGCATTGCTACACAGTCGTGAGTCAGCAGAGTGAACAACAGTGGACTGAGCACACAGCCCTGTGGGGCCCCAGTGCTCAGTGTGGTGGTGTTGGAGATGCTGTGCCCAGTCCGGACTGACTGGGGTCTCCCAGTCAGGAAGTCCAGGATCCAGTTACAGAGGGAGGTGTTCAGGCCCAGCAGGTTCAGTTTTCCAATCAGGTGCTGAGGAATGATTGTATTGAATGCTGAACTGAAGTCTATGAACAGCATTCTAACATAAGTGTCTTTATTGTCCAGGTGGGTGAGGGCCAGATGGAGGGTGGTGGTGATGGCGTCATCTGTTGAGTGGTTGGGGCGGTAAGCGAATTGCAGGGGGTCCAGTGAGGGAGGCAGCGGGGTCTTGATGTGCCTCATGACGAGCCTCTCGAAGCACTTCATGATGATGGGTGTAAGTGCAACGGGACAGTAGTCATTGAGGCAGGACACTGAAGACTTCTTTGGCACGGGGACGATGGTGGTGGCCTTGAAGCAGTTCGGAACAACGGTGCTGCACAGGGAGGTGTTGAAGATGTCTGTGAAAACATCTGCCAACTGGTCTGCACATCCCCTGAGCACCCTGCCAGGAATGTTGTCTGGTCCAGCAGCCTTCCGCGGATTGACTCTGCATAGAGTCTTCCTCACGTCGGCCGTGGTTAGACACAGCACCTGGTCATTGGGAGGAGGGGTGTTCTTCCTTGCCGTCACGCCGTTCTGTGCCTCGAACCGAGCGTAGAAGTCGTTCAGCGCATCTGGGAGGGAGGCATCACTGTCACAGGCAGGAGGTGGTGTCCTGTAGTTGGTGATGGTCTGGATGCCCTGCCACATGCGCCGCGCGTCTCTGCTGGCCTTGAAATGGTTGTGGATTCTCTGAGCGTGCGTGCGCTTTGCCTCTCTGATGGCCCGGGACAGTTTGGCCCTCGCTGTTCTTAGGGCAGCCTTGTCGCCTGCTTTGAAGGCAGAGTCTCGGGTATTCAGTAGCGCACGCACCTCTGCAGTCATCCACGGCTTCTGGTTGGAGATGGTGACATCATCAATGCACTTGCTGATATAGCTGGTCGCTGATGTCGCGTATTCCTCCAAGTCGGTGAAGTTGCCGTCAGTTGCCGCTTCCCTGAACATTTGACAGTCAGTGTGTTCAAAACAGTCCTGAAGAGCAGAGATGGCTCCTGCTGGCCAGGTTTTCACCTGCTTCAGAACCGGTTTGGAGCTTCTGACTAGCAGTTTGTATGCTGGGATTAGCATAACAGAGATGTGGTCCGAGTAGCCGAGGTGGGGGCGGGGCTCCGCCCGGTACGCGCTAGGGATGTTTGTGTAAACAAGGTCCAGCACGTTCTTCCCTCTTGTTGCAAAGTCCACATGCTGATGGAATTTAGGGAGCACTGACTTGAGATTTGCATGGTTGAAATCTCCGGCAACAATAAACAGTCCGTCAGGGTTTGAATTCTGCAGCTCGCTAATAGCCCCATACAGTACACAGAGCGCCTCCTTAGCATTAGCGCTGGGGGGAATGTATACACCGATTATGAGGACGGTGGTGAATTCCCATGGTAAATAAAAAGGTCTACATCGAACAGTCACAAACTCCACCAGCGATGAGCAGTAACTAGAAACTAGCACAGAGTTCTTGCACCATTCCGTGTTGATGTAAACACACAAGCCGCCGCCACGAGCCTTACCGCACAGAGGTGTGTTTCTGTCGGCACGAAACGAGGCTAGCTGAATGGCGGCATCCGGAACTCTGTCACTGAGCCACGTCTCCGTGAAAACAAAGACGCAGCAGTCTCTAAACTCATGCCGCGTAGTTTGCTGGAGTCGTATGTAATCCAGTTTATTGTCCAGGGAGCAGACATTGGAGAGCAGGATGGACGGGAGAGCCGGCCGGCTAGGGTTTGTTTTTAGGGGTTTGTTTTGCCACGCTTCTGCTTTCTCGCTCACCGCTTGCGACGTCCCCTCCCCCGGCCACCGGCATCAGGCGACGCTGAGGGCTGGAGGCCTGGTCCCCGCAGCAAGCCGAGATCGCATAGCTTCTCCAGCAGATCATCTTGCAGAGTGGATGTATTGTTATATCTGAGGTTTATCAGTGTCTGGCAGTGGTATACACGAACACCGGTAGCTCCGATGTCCATGTGCCGTTAAAAAGTCGTCTTAAGTACAAAAAAAAGCACCATTTTGTATCCGGAGTGGCCGCTGCATGCTACTGCCACGCCACCATCTTGGATCAGCAAGATTTTGTGGTATGGCCTGTATTTTTTCAAATGGTGGATTGTAATACCTTCACCCTGCCCTGTGGAGGTTGTTGATGTCACTGACTGTTGTTTTTGGGTTTTTCTTCACAGCTATCACAGTGTATGTCATCAACTGCTTTTGTTTTCCTTGGCTGATTTGTTTGATGTCTGGTTGTTAGTACACCCATGGTTTCTTTCTTTTTTGGGACATTTTTGTATTGGCTATGCCCAATGCTTGTGGAATGACTTTGACTGCTTGTCCCTCCTTTCTCAGTTTCAAAATGGCTTGCTTTTTTCTCGTAGACAGCTCTCTTGACTTCATGTTGGTTTATCCTGTTTAACAAATTCAGTTTTTACAGGTGAAATCCAGGGCACAAACCAAGTGTAGACATTCAGAACTAATTGTTTAAACAAACCAACATGGCATACCTGGGCAGCATGAAACACCTGTCAGGCACATGTTCCAATATTTTTGATCAGTCATGGGACAAAGTACACCTTCAATGCTATGTTTTTATTTCAGGGCCTAAAGAACAATTGTGTGGTCCTCACCAACTTCTATAAACAAACAAGTTGCAACAATAAAACACAACAGATTTCAATATGTAGTCATTTTTTCCCAAAAAAGTAAATGAACATTCAGAAACCAGGTTGCAAAAATAAGTACATCCTTCCTACTAATTACTAATTACTAATTACTAGTTACTAATGAAATGCTTAAGATTAGTTAATAAAAAATAAGTGTGACTACCTCCATAAAAGCAGTTTCTGGCAGTTTACTCTTCTGGAGCACTCAGATGTTTGTCTTCTGTACAGCATGCCAGGAAGAAAGGACATCAGTCATGACCTCAGAGAAGCAAATGTTGCTCCTCATCAATCTGGGAAGGGTTATAAGGCCATCTCCAAACAATTTGAAATTCACCATTCACCCAAGAGCCACATTATGTGACCTACAGGCCTCTGTAAGCGCATTAAATGTTTGTTCATGGCAGCACAATCAGGAAAAGACCGAACAAGTATGTCTTTCATGGACGGGTGGCTAGGAAAAGCCCCTTCTCTCCGAAAAGAATATGGCAGCATGACTTAGGTTTGCAAAATTGCATCTGATTGCAAAATTCTGGAGCAATATCCTTTGGACTGATGAGACCAAGGTGGAGATGTTTGGTCATCATGCACAGTGCAGTGTTTGGCTAAAAACAAACAGTGTATCACTACAAACACCTCATACCAACTGTCAAGCATGCTGGTGGAGGGGTGATGATTTGGGCTTGTTTTGCAGCCACAGGGCCTGAGAACCTTGCAGTCATTTAGAGAAAGATGAATTCATGAACAAATGTGAGGTCATCTGTCCAGCAGCTGAAATTGGGTCATGCAACATGACAATGATCCCAAGCACACCAGAAAATCGATATCTAAATGGCTAAATTAGAAAAAAAAAAAAATCAAGGTGTTGGAATGGTCAAGTCAAAGTCCAGACCTCAACCCCATTGTGATCCTGTGGTGGGATCTTAAGAGAGCCGTGTATAAAAAAAAAAAAAAAAAAATGCCCTCAAACATCAATGAACTGAAGCAATGTTGTAAAGAAGAGTGGGCCAAAATTTGTTCATAACATTGTGAAAGAGTTAATCAGAAAATATTTACTTATGTACTTATACTTTTCCCACCTGGTTTTTGAATGTTGGTTTACTTTTTGGAATAACTGACTACATATTGAAATCTCTTGGGTATTTTTTTTGTCACCTGAGGTTATTTGTTTGCATATAGAAGTTGGTGAGGACCACATAATTGTTCTTTAGGCTCTGACTGATAAAAACATAAATAGAAGGGGGGTATACTTTCTTTTTCCTATAACTGTATTTAAAATCAGTCTGATTAATTGGAGAATATGTGCCCTTGCACATTAATGCAATCAGCCATGTGGCCATACTCGAAAATTTTCAATGCCTGGTCTTTTTACGGTCAGCATCAACTGAATCTCCTGGCCTGTTTCTGCAAGATTTTATGCATTGCGCTGCTGCCACATGATTGGCTGATACAATAATTAATACCAATCGAGCATCATTTAAATGCCACAGCCTATTTGAGTATTGTTGCTGACCATGTGTATTCCTTTATGGCTAGAAATTACCCATCTTATAATGGCTAATTCCAGCAGGGTAATTCTGCATGTTACACTGCACAAGTCATCTCAAACCAGTTCCATGAACATGACATTGTGTTCACTGTACCTCAGTGGCCTCCCCAGTCACCAGATCTGAATCCAGTAGAGCAGCTTTGGGAGGTGGTAGAATGTGTGAATTGCAGCATGAATGTGCAGCTTTCAACAATTGTTCAGCAGTTATGTATTGCATTCATGCCAACTTGGACCAGAATCTCAAAGAACTGTTTCCAAAACCTTGTGGAGTCAATGCCACAAGACACTGAGGCTGCTCTGAGAGCAAACGCTAATGAGAGCCATATTGGTGTTGTTCCTAATAAAGTGGTCAGTGAGTGTATATAATATGCAATGCAATTATCCAGCCAGTCAGTCATGTGGAAGATAAATGATGTTCACATCAGACCTCAGAATGGGAAACAATTTGAACAATTTTGACTTAGCAAAACCAGTTGGTACCAGACTAGCTGGTATGAGTATTTAAGAAACTGTGGATCTCCTGGGATTTTCATTCATGACAGTCTGTAGAGTTTACACAGAATAGTATGAAAAACAGAACACATCCACTGAGTGGCAGTTTTGCCTTGTTGATGAGAGGCCATAAGTGATAGGTCAGACTGATTTCACCTGATAAGATGGCCACAGTAAATAACAAGTAAATAAATTTTTTTCTAGGACCATGCTAAGCAGAACATGTTGAACCTTGAGGTGGATAGGCTACAAACCCATATTTTTTGTATATACACACAGTGCTGCTAGAAAGTTTGTGACCCCTTTACAATTATTACCCTTTACTGTATTTCTGCATAAATTTGACCTAAAATGTGTTCAGATCTTCATCTAAGTACTAAAACTAGATAAGGAAGACACAGTTAAACAAATGAAACAAACAGTATAGTTTTTAAATTTATTTACTGACCAAAGTTATTAAACATCTTTGTCGGAAATCACAAAGAACCCCTGGGTAACAGGAGTTCCAGGCCACTCTTGCATTGAGTAAAATCAATGTTTGAGTCCACCATGAGGCACTGAACAAGAGCAGTAGACATGGCAGGATAGCAAGGAGGAAACCGAACTACTTACAGACTACTTTCCAAAAAACCCAGTGCTGCCCATCCAAAGCTCAAGACCACATGGATAAGCCAGAAGGCTATTGAAAGAATGTTCTATGGACAGTTGAATCCAAAATAGAACTTTTTAGTTTAAAAGAAAAGTGTTATCTTTGGCAAATCACCATACACTGCATTCCAACATAAGAACCTCATACCATGAAGCATGGGAGTGGCAGTACCATGGTTTGGGGCTGCTTTGCTGCCTCGGGTCAAGGATGGCTTGCCATTATTGATTGACCTATGAATTCAGAATTGTACCAGCGAATTCTAAAGAGAATATCATAGTATTTGTCCATGAACTGAAGCTTAAACATAAGAATACGTAAGAAGCTTTAACAGCAAGACAGTGACCCAAAGCACACAAATAAGTCTACAAAGAAATGGTTAAAGCAGAAGAAATGTAAAATTTTGGAATGGCAAAGATAAAATCCAGACTTTAAGCCAATAGAAATGTTGTGGAAGGACCTAAAAAAAGAGCAGTTCAAGCAAGGAAGCCCACCAACATCACTGAGGTGAAGCAGTTTTCTAAGTAGGAATGGGCCAAAATTCTACTAACCCTTTGTGCCAGGTTGATCAAGTTACCAGAAATGTTTGGTTGAAGTTATTGCTGCTTAAGTGGGTCACAGCAGTTGCTGAAAGAAAAGTTTCACATACTTTTTCTGACAAAAACATATTTAATGTTGGGAAATTTTGCTTAATAAATAAATGTAGAAACTATATTTTTGTATCATTTGTTTAATTAGGTTCTCATTATCTAGTTTTAGGACGATGAAGATCTGATCACATGCCTAGTGAAATGTATGCAGAAATACAGACAATGTTAAAGTGTTCAAAAAAGTCAAGCAGCACTATATACACACACACCTGACCATCACACTCATATATGGGCCTTCCCCAAATTGTTGCCACAAAGTTGGAAGTACACAGTTGTATAGAATGTCTTTGTATGCTGTAGCATTACAATTTCCCTTCATTAGAACTAAGGGGCCTAGGCCAAGCATGACCATGTCCCTGGGTACAAAGTAAGGTCTATGAGGACATGGTTTGCCAAGGTTGGAAGACCTTGAGTGGCCTGCACAGAGCCCTGATGACAACCCCACTGAACACCTTTGGGAAGAATTGGAACTCTGACTGCGCCCCAGGTCTGACATCAGTGCCTGACCTCACTAATACTAATGGCTGAAAGGCCAAATCCCAGTAGAGGTTATTATAATAGCAAAGAGGGAACTTAATCTGCATGAGATGTTCAGAAGTCACACACACACACTTAGATATATATACACGTGTGTGTTTGTGTGTGTGTGTGTGTATATATACAGTCAGGTCCGGAAGTATTTGGACATTAACAGAGTTTTTGTGATTTTGCCTTTATACACCACCACAATGGATCTGAAATAAAACAATCAAGATGTGATCGAAGGGTAGACTTTCAGCTTTATTTTAAGAGGTTCCACAAAAATATGGCATTTAGGAATTACAGCCATTTTAAGGAAAGTACTTCCATTTTCAGGGGCTCAAAGGTATTTGTACAAAGTGACATAATTGTAAATATAAGCATAATTTTAATACTTGGATGAAAAATCCTTTGCAGTCAATGACTGCCTGAAGTCTGGAGCCCATGGACATCAAGTTTCCACTGAGTTTCCTCCCTGGAGATGCTTTGCCAGGCCTTCACTGCAGCCACCTTCAGTTGCTGCTTGTTTGTGGGTCTTTCTGCCTTCAGTCTTGTCTTCAGTAAGTGAAAAGCATGCACTATTGGGTTGAGATCAGGCGACTGACTTGGACATTGAAAAATTAAAAAAAGTCTTGAGTTGCTTTCGAGTATCTTTAGAGTCATTATCCACCTGCACTGTGAAGCGGTGTCCTATCAGTTTTGTAGCATTTGGCTGAACGTGAGCAGAGAGTGTAGTGCTGTACACCTCAGAATTCATCTTGCTACTTCTGTCAGCAGTCGCATCATCAATAAATACCAGTGAGTCCGTTCCATTGGCAGCCATACATGCCCATGCCATAACACTTCCTCCACCATGTTTGATGTGGTATACTTTGGATCATGAGCTGTTCCTTTTTTTTCACCACACTTTTCTCTTCCCATCATTCTGGTACAAGTTAATCTTGGTTTCATCAGTCCAAAGAATCTTATTCCAGAACATGGGAGGCTTTTTAGATGTTTTCTGGCAAAGTCTAATCTGGCTTTTCTGTTCTTGAATGTTACTAGTGGTTTGCACCTTGTTATAAACCCTCTGTATTTGCATTCGTGAAGGCGTCTCTTGATTGTAGATTTTGACAAGGATATGTCTACCTTCACCAGAGTGTTCTTGACTTCTGAAGGGGTTTTTCTTCACCAAGGAAAGGATTCTGCGATCATCCATTTTGGTTGTCATCCGTGGTCTTCCAGGCCTTTTGGTAATGCTGAGCTCGCCAGTGCATTCCTTCTTTTTAAGAATGTACCAAATTGTTGATTTGGCCACTCTTAAAGTTTTTTCTATCTCTTTGATAGGTCTCTCTTGTTTTTTTCATCCTAATAATGGCCTCCTTCATTTGCTTTAAGATCTCCTTGGACTTCATATTGGTAGCTCCAGTCAAACAGCTGCCAAATGCCAACTCAATACCTGATATGACCTCCAGACCTTTTATCTGCTTCATTTGTCTTGAAGTAATGAGGGAATGGACCGCACCTGGTCAATTAACTTCTTGTCAGTCAATTGTCCATATACCTTTGAGCCCCTGAAAATGGAAGTACTTTGCTTAAAATGGCTGTAATTCCTAAATGGTAAATGCCATATTTTTGTGGATCCTCTTAAAATAAAGCTGAAAATCTACACTTCGATCGCATCTTGATTGTTTTATGTCAAATCCATTGTGGTGGTGTGAAAAGGCAAAATCACAAATAATCTGTCATTGTCCAAATACTTCAGGACCTAACTGTATATAGAGCTCCTTCTAGAAACTTAATTTGCTTTTCAACCATGATTTTTTTATTAGCAAATATGAAAGCTTAGCCAAGTCTGAAGCTGTCTTGCACTGTATTTCCTAAAAACTGATCATAACGCTATAGAATTTCTTGACTGTCACGTAAATACAGTCATGGGAAACATAAAGTACAGCCTCTTCAGTTCTGTTTTTATTTATCAGGGGCTAAATAACAATTGTGTGCTCCTCACCAAATTTTATAAACAAACAGATAACCTCAGGTGACAACAATAACAACAACAAAAAAATCACAACATATTTACTGAATTATAGGGTATACTTATTTTTTCCCACCTGGTTTCTGAATGTTGGTTTACTTTTTGGGAAAAATGAATACATATTAAATCTGTTGTGTTTTTTGTTGT
Organism: Pangasius djambal; assembly: GCA_022985145.1. Taxonomy (NCBI): domain Eukaryota; kingdom Metazoa; phylum Chordata; class Actinopteri; order Siluriformes; family Pangasiidae; genus Pangasius; species Pangasius djambal. Next base: position 9,896,210 of record CM041001.1, on the reverse strand, counting down.
CACTTGAGGTTATTTGTTTGTTTATAGTTGGTAATGAGGACCACGCAATTGTTATTTTGGCCCTGATAACTAAAAACAGAGAATTGAAGGAGGGTGTACTTTTATGTTTTTATGTACTTTCTTTTTGCCAAGAAGGTATATGCTGTCACGTCTGGAGGGTTGCTGTTGGATTATTCTGAGCCTGTGCCGTTGCTAGCATTAACATGGTCAGAGCCCTGTGAACCCGACTGCCTTTTTATGTCTCTTTTGGATTTTAAATTGTCTTGATATTATTCTCATTTAATGTATTAAAAAAAAAATCAAATCTGATGACACATAAGGAATTGTTAGAAAGATACTTGTAGCAAAGAGGTACAGAGTTTAAAATTAAGCAGCTTTCTCCCTTAGCATGTCACATGATAGCCCCATCTAATTTAAAATAAGAAAGTGCCCAACATGTTTTTCAAAAAGAATAAGAAATATGTGTGTACTCTTTTGACTTTCTTCCTTATTTTTCTCTATCCCTTTTGTCTGTCCTTTTGATTCTGTTTGATGTCACCTTCTGTCTTTCTCTCATCTCTGTCTCTCTGGTCTTTGCTCTTCATACCCCCCCTAATTCCCTTTCCCTTTCCCTGTGTTCTCTCCTGGCCCCCTTTCCCCATTTGCCTCTACTATCCCTCCGTATATTTCTCTCATCCTATTTTTCAATCCCTTTACCTATCCAACTCATTCTCTCTTTCCCACCTCTCCTTTCCCCTCTCCTTGTTTTTTCCCCTAGGCCCGAGTTGGTGGTGAAGAAATTGAGGTACTATGCCCGTTTCATTGTGGTGTGTTTGTTGCTCAACAAGATGGATCTGGTGAAAGTTTTGGTCAAGGTAATTTCTCAACTGTGGGCCATTTCAGCATCACTCTGATTTTAATGTAGAGACATTTTTGCCATCTTTTTAGCAGCAGCAGTGCAGTGCAGTGTTAATCACATTTGATGGATTAAATCTCATCATCATCATCATCATCATCATCTTGCTGCCCTCACACTATCTGCATTAGTGTTGGTAGAGCTCAAAAGATATGACACAGGGCTCAATGCTTGTGCAGGAGCTTTCCGAAGAGATTGAAGACTACACACAGCGCTTCAACACGGAGGACCAGTTAGAGTGGAACCTGGTGCTGCAGGAGGTCGCTGCTTTTGTGGAGGTAAGACTTTTGGATAAGGACGCAAAACGTTGTATAAAGGAAGTCTGTTTCATTGCAAACAAATCATTCAATTTCTTTCAATGTCTACATTTAGATGTAGTGTAACAATTCATTAGTATTTATAATTATGTGACTATCCATTGTAATGAATCTTGATGTGCACCTAAATGTGTAAGTCTGTGTAAGTGAACCAATTCTGTCCAATTTGAATTAAATTTCTATCCGATCCCATTAACAACACTGGATTATTGAATAATTGACATGTAAATTGGAATCACTGCCTAAAGTCTGTGCATGTGCATTTGTGTTATTTTGCTGATCAACATGACCGCTACGAAAAAACAAGGCTCGTATTTCAAATTTTAAAGGAGTAAAGAATTCAAAATATTTGCAAATTTGAATGGGGGTGAGAAATGGGGGTTGGTGGGAAAACTAGCATTTTGATACAGAATTATGTCAGATTTATAGCTCTCTTCTTTTATCTTTTTTCAAATTGTGAACATTCCCCCCTTCTTAAGGCTACCAGACAACTTGAATCTTGAAATTAAGTCTTTCCATATGTTGTGTACTACTTAATTCTTTGAGATACATTTGAAGTGTAGCTGGAGAATCGGATTTCCACAACATTAATGTAATACTTTTAGTAATTATCATACCATATGTAAAAAGCTGTCAAAGTTTTGAAATGACTATCAAATAGTGTCATTTCTGGATCAGGGGTTATTCTGAGATTATGCGAATATGAATATATTATCAAATTTATAGCATCTAAATAACATAATGATTATATGAACAGATAAAAGCATTGAATGGGGATTTTAGTGGAATAGTGAAATCGACATATCAACTTAAACTGAAGAAGCTGGTGCCAAGTATTAACTGAATGTGTGTATTCTTCGAGTTAAAAATCTGAGGCTATCATGAGCACAGGTTCAGAAAAACTGGACAGTTGATGACTGGGAAAAAAACTTTTTTTTTTTGTAATCTTCAACTGTCGATGAGCCTGTGCCTATGATTCCTGTTTTTGGCTGACATGAGTGGAACGCAGTGTGGTCTTCTGCTGTTGTAGCCCATTCATCTTAAGGTTTAATGTTTTGTGCATGCTGAGATGCTTTTACATTTACAGAATTTGGCAGACACCCTTATCCAGAGCGACTTACAGATACTGATACTGGTTCAGTAGGTCACAGACTAAGAATACTATCAGTCTAAAAACTCTGCTTGGGAGGAATTATATTTAAAAAAGCACACAGACAACAATTATTTTAATTAAAGTGCTAATTTAAGTACTTCACGAAGATTGGCCTTTAGTCGTCATTTGACTTCTGCCAGTTAATCAGCTGATTGAACATCTTGGGGAAGATCATTCCATCACCTAGGTGCCAGAACAGAGAAGAGTCTTGATGCGTGCCTTCCTTGTACCCTGAGAGATTGTGGGACCAGTGTTTTAAATCTGATACGGACAGCTACTGGAAGCCAGCTGCCTTCCTAGCAATGGGAGGATGTGGAAGAACTTAGGAAGGTTGAAAGCAAGGCATGCAGCTACATTCTGGATTGGTTGCAGAGGTCAGGTGGCACTCACAGGCAGACCTGCCAGGAGCAAGTTGCAGTAGTCCAGTCTCACCTGAGTGGCTTGTGTGGATAGAAATGGATGAATCTGTAAAGGAGAAATTCTTCTCTTCTAAAGGAGAAATTGGCATGAGCATATCAGATTAGCAATGTGAGAGGAAAAGGACAGATGACTTTCCATGGTTACCCCAAGGTTGCTTGCAGTGACAGAAGGTGAGATCTGAGAGTTGTCCAGGAAGATCACAAGATCCTGACAGGAAGATTAATCACCTGGGATGAACAGCAATTAAGTTTTAGCTGATAAGCTGCCTTCCATGATGAGGTGTCTGCCAGACATGCTTAGATCTGAGCAGAAATGAGTGTCAGAGGGAGGAAAGGAGAGGATGAGTTGAGTGCCATCCACATAACAGTGGTATGAAAGCCCATGTGAGGATATGACCTCACCAAGAGATCAAGTACATAGGGAGAACAGAAGAGGACCAAGTACTGAGCCTTGTGTGACACCAGTGGAGAGTCTGCATGGAGCAGAGGTGGACATTAATATCACCTGATATGACTAACCCTCCATTGCCATGCTGTGCCATGAATTACAAGACTCATGAGGATGGACAAGAGAGTTTTGTGGTTGACTGTCAGAGGCTGATGAAAAGTTGAGGAGGATGAGGACTGATGACAGTTTGGCTGATCTAGCAGTATGGAGCTTGTCAGTGATGGCTACAAGGGCAGTTCATGTGGAATGTGCCACTTTGAAGCCAGATGTCATGGAGCCAGGAGATTTTGTGAGATGGTCTGGAGCATTGTGGAAGGGATTGGATCCAATGGGCAAGTGGTAGGATTGGTAGTCTTAAGCAGTTAGAGAGGAAGGAGCTGGAGGGTTAAGTAGTGAAAGAAAAGATGATGTGGAGGATGCGAAGATCTTGTGCAAGCTCCACAACATCATTTTTTTTTGTTTTATATATACAGCTTTTCCTTGTAGAAGGCAGTCTTCGCAGAAGTCACTTCATAGTAGGGAGGAAAAGGAGTCAGGGTCTGGAAGGGATAATAGAGTGCAGGAAGCTACGGAGTTAGGGGAGATAGAGTGGAGGTTTTGGAGAGTGGGAGAGAAATAGGCAGGCTAAGGAGGGTGGTGGTGAAGATACCAAGTGATGATCGGAGATCTTAAGTGGGGGGGAGGGGTGGGCTATAGCTGGAGAGGGGTGACTGAAATATATATAAAATATGTCTATAGCTGGAGAGGGGTGACTGAAAACAAGGTCCAGGACGTTTCCTCCGTTGTATGTGGGAAGGCAGTTGTTGAATGTCTGGGAGAAGGAATGCAGAAGAGGGAGAAGGCAAGAGGAATGGAGCTTGTCGCAGGGGAGGTTGAAGTTTCCAAGGACGGTAAGAGGGGTGCTCTTTTCTGCTCACCATAGTTACATTGGACTGATTTGCTAGGACACCCACTCCTGAGAAGAATGGAAACTTGCCTGAATGGTGAATTTCAAATTGTTTGGAGATGGCCTTCTAACCCTTCCCGATCGATGAGCAGCAACAATTTCTTCTCTGAGGTCATGGCTGATGTCCTTCTTCTTGGCACAATATAGACATACACCTGAGAGCTCCAGAACACCAAACTGCCAAAAGTTCTGCTTTTATAGAGGTTGTCACACTTGTGCATTTCATTAGTACCACCTGGCTGCTAATTATTCTCTTAGTGATTGTGGAAGTAGGAAGGGTATTTTATTTTTTCCCCACCTGGTTTCTGAATGCTTGTTTACCTTTTGGGAAAAAATGACTACATATTGAAATCTATTGTGTTTTTTTGTTGTTGCTGTCGCCTGAGGTTATTTGTTTGTTTATGGTAGTTAATGAGGACGACACAATTGTTATTTAGGCCCTGATGAATAAAAACATAGAATTGAAGGCGGGTGCACTTTCTTTTTCCCATAAATGTATATGGAAATTTTAACTGTTTGCTGAGTTTAGGGTAAATATATAAGAATTTACTGACCCTGCAATTGGTATGATATTCAGATATCATATCTGTGTCTATTATTTGTATATTAATATACAAAAACTCATAATAATGATGTGTTTTTATAAGTGCTTTATAAAATTCCATGGTTTATTTTGTTTGTCTTTTTAGCTAAAGAGTTTTTGCTTGATTCTTTAGGCAGATCCGGTTATGATCCTGAATGACGACAATGCAGTGGTGGTTAAGTCCAATCGAATGCAGGAAGGGGGTGTGCCCCAGCTCGAGCCAGGGATGGTGGTTGGTCAGCTGACATTGGCCGACGCCCTCATTGTCGGCAATTGCAACAGTCAGGTACACTGTAGGGACTGAAACCTCTTACATTCTGTGCATTAAAAGACGTTGAAGCAATCTATGGAAAATTTCATCTTGTTTTAGTGGTTAGAAATATACACTATGGCCAAAAGTATCCGGACACCTGACCACCACACCCATATGTGGGTCTTCCCTAAACCTTTGACACAAAATTGTAAGCACACAATTGTCTAGAATGTCTTTGTATGCTTTGTATTCACTCAAGGGAAAGGGCCCAAACCAGTTTCATCAGGTCAGTGCCCCTGCGCACAATGTAAAGACATGGTTTGCCAAGGCTGATGTGGAAGAACTTGATTGGCCCGAGCCCTGACCTCAACCCCACTCAACATCTTTGGATGAACTGGAACCCTGTCTGCGCACCAGGCCTTGGCATTGACATCAGTGCCCAACCTAATGAATACTTTTGTGGCTCAATTAGCACAAATCTACTGGAAGCCTTCCCAGAAGAGTAAAGGTTATTATAACAGCAAAAGGGGGCCCAACTTCATGTGAATGCCTATGGTTTTGGAATGGGCACTTATGGTTTTGATAGGTAACCATGTACATTTCCACATCCACATACTTTTGGCCATATTGTGTAGATACAAATATTATTTGAAATATAATTATTAATTGGAAAAGTGAATTTTCTATTGTGGAGGTTTGTTCAAGTAACGGTCCGTGGAAATGTAATTCTCTGAAGCAGCTGCAGTGGTTAATATATTGATTAGATGTGTACCTACTAAAAGGTGGTTATCCACCTTATTCTGCAACGTGGAAACAAGTAATCGCGTGTTCTTCCTCTTTTTGTGTGAGACTTCCAGTTTGATTTGTAAGCAATTGTTTGTAAATCTAGTAAAGTTAAAAAAAAAAAAAAAAAAAAAGTACTGTAAATTTTTGCGGTTATTTGTTATAATGATGCCTTTATTTTTATTACTTTTTTTTTTTTTTCTTTTAAGGAGACCTGAGTGGGGAAGACTAACTCGCTAACTCGTGTCTGTAGTCACTCAGGTTTCCTTGATAGAAACTGTCCATTAACTGCAATAACTCACAGTACTCTATGTTTGGATACCTAAGGACATTTCCAAGTATTTTTGGACTTCAGTGAAAGTAGAAGTAGTAGAAAGCCTCTACTTTTTTTCAGATACAAAATTTTTTTTGCGTTTTGCTAGCTGCTAATTCTGAACTATGAGCTTTTTGACCACACAAACTACTGTTATGAACAGACTCATGGTTATCTCAGAGAACAAATGACTCATGAAATAAATTAATTGGCATCAGCTGCTGTTCAGGTACACTAGTTTAACTTAGATTTTTATGCTGATATCCCCCTGAAAAGATGCCGCCTCTGAGTTTTCACTGGAGCATTGGAGCCCAAACACTTCTGTGGATACAGTACTTTAAAACCAAAACCGAAGGGCTTCTTCATTTTGGGGAGGTGGATGGAGATTCTATGGCAGAATCACGCAGCTTCTCTTAGAAAAACTTTTGTTTGTGCCAATTATTAAGGCATCCCCTAACTTCACAAACAATACAGCTTTCTGTGAATCCATAATTATTAGCATTAACTATGAGGTGTTAAATGGCAGTGTTGATAGATATTGTGATGAATGCAAACTAGTCAGCTGAAATAACCAGAAATGGCTAACAGGAAGTCTTGCACAAAAACCTTCAGAAAGGCTGAGTCCATCGGAATGGTGAAAATAAGGTGGATACCAATGACATTATGTTTTATATGATTATTTGTATTATTCTCATAATGAAAAATATAATTATTTTAGTTTTATAGTTTTAAGTATAATAGTTATCATTTTATTTTTATAAATATTTGTATGTTTAAATATTTTAATTTAAATATTCCTTCATTGCTACTACATAGTGCAGCTTGTGCAGTCTTGATTTTTCTCTGAATGTGTAACACTTACAGCAGTGAGATTAATTCAGTAGCTTGATACAGCATTTTTTTTTTTGCCAGAGAGAAATTCCAAAATATTATATTCAGCAGCTTTAAAACTCAATTACATTTAAAAACATAAGCAATGTGATTTAAAAAAAAATCTCTTTGCTCAGGTGAAGTTCAGCGAGTTGACCATCGACATGTTTCGCATGCTCCAGGCCCTCGAGCGAGAACCAGTGAATCTTGCCACCCAAACCACCAAACCAGGGACACTTGTAAGAGAAGACTCTTGCACTCTCCCCATCTCTCTCACCGTTGAGTGTTCTTTCTCGTCTCTTTTTTCCTCTCCCTTTCATCACTTTCACTCTCTCTCACTCTCTTAGGCTTTCATCTCTCTCTTTTTTCAGGAGCCCAGCGAAAAGCCAGCCAAGCGAGAGAACCCTCACAAGTACCTTCTATACAAACCCACCTTCAGCCAACTTTACACCTTCCTTTCAGCCTCCTTCAAGGTCAGCATACATTTCCTGCACCCATCACCTTTGTTTCTGTCTGTCTTACAGCCTGTCTGTGTACTTGATGCTTACATAAATGACCCAATCAAACTAATTCAAATCTACAGTGAGTTTGGAAAGTTTTCAGACCCCTTCAGTTTTGCACATTTTATTGTATTGTGTGGACTGGAGTCCTCTTGTGGCAAATTCATTTGATTGGACTTTATTTAGAAAAGCACACACCTGTGTGTGTAAGGTCCCACAACTCAGAGTGCATGTCAGACCAAAATCTAAGCCATGATGTCTTTGCAGACCTCCACGATCAAATTTTGTCAAGACACAGATCCGGTCAAGGGTATAAAGCTTTCTAAAGCTTTGAATGTTCCCAGGAGCAAAATAGGCTCCATTATTGTTAAATAGAAGATTTTTGGAACCACCAGGACTCTTCCTAGTAGTAGAGTCCAGGGAAGTGGCCAAGAACCCAGTGGTTTTAGAGTTTTAGAAGTCCTCTGCACAGGTGGGAGAACCTGATAGAAGGACAACCATCTCAGAAATGCTCCATCAATCAGGCCTTTATGGTACAGTGGCTAGAAAAAGGAGAAAACCAGGTGATGCTCATCAATTGGCTAATATTATCCCTATGGTGAAGCACAATGGTATCAGACTCATGCTGTGGGGGTGCTTTTCAGTGACGGGGATGGGGAGACTGGTCAGAATTGAGGGAAGGATGAATGCAGCCAAATATAGAGACATCCTTGAAGAAAACCTGTTCCAGAGTGCACACAGCCTCCGACTGTCATGAAGGTTCATCTTTCAGCACACCATCAATCCAAACTATACACCCAAGACACCTCTGGAGTGGCATCCTTGGACAAAGCCATCCAGCTAGCATCGGATCACTTGTTGGTGTCCACAGTGGCAGGCGGCTCTCCTGTTTCTCTCATTTTGTGTCTCTCCTCCTCCTCTCTCTCTTCCCTCTCTAGTTCCAGCTCCTCCCTGTGACTGAGGTACCAGGACACTGAAACCGGCCCCCAACCCAGTTTTTGCCCTGCTTTTCGTCCCCACCTCCTCCTTCTTCTCCAATGTCTTCCCCAGCTCCCTCTCTCTCCATACAGGTAGAACCTACCATGCCCACTAGGACCAGGGCAAAGCCCAGGCAGGATTGCTGGTGTGACGGCATCAAAGACTGATTTAATACGGGGCAATGAGAAATGATTGGTAAAGGTGAGGTGTATGCACAGGGATGTTCAGGAGTATCCGCCACGGGCTAATCATGATTACATTCCGGGGCAAAATCATAGATGGTAGAGGTGGCGGTTAGTCCTCACCTCACCCATCCACTAATTTTTGGGACAGATTAGCCAGGGTTTTAGGCATTTGTACGAGAAATGTTTGTGGTTGGGTAGTGCAGTAGTGAGGCACAGCAATGTCAGCTCTGCATCAGTGGGACATGAAGGGTGGGGAGGGGTCCTTCCTTTTACCCTATGTGGGGATTCCCCTCAGGGATTTCCCCATGGAGCTGTGAGAGTAATTGATGGTAAGCAAATGTTGTGCTATCCCACCCATATTTTTCAGTAATTAAGATTATATCGAATGATGCAGGACACTCAAACCAAGGAAGAGAAGACCCAATTATTGGTACTGAAGAGCCGTATGAAAATGTTATTCCTTGCGGCTCATAATAATCCCATGGCTGGGCATTTCGGGCAGGATAAATCACTAAACTGTCTCATGGCCTGCTTCTACTGGCTGGACTTTCGTGGCGATGTTTGCAGGTGGTGTTGAACCTGTTGGCCACCCCAAAAGTGTTATTGCGCCCTCTTCTTTTGATCAAGGTCCTCTTTGAAAGAATTAAAACCTCATTGGGCCATTAGAACAAACTGCACAAGGGCATTGCTTTGTGCTAATTTTAGTGGAGTATGCAATGTGATACCTGGAACATGCCTCTTTGCAACATCTCAGCATGCAGCATTGCGGAGGCACTGTAGTCAATTGAGCTGGGTAGTGGGCGTATGTGGCAGCAGGGGCATGGTTGAGTGTCAGCTGCAGATAGAGAGGAGGTAGGTTGAATCAGCAGGTAATACATTATGATTGTCACATCTGTCTTATTACCCCAGACTACTCATGTGTGTCATTTGTGCTTTCAGTAGCTGCCATAACCAGAGAGAGAGGGGCATAGCTGGTGGAGCCTGTGATGGATTTCATCACAGGTTTCGCAAAAAGTCTGGTTGGTTGAAATCTTTCCACTGTCCAATGATGGAGTCCTGAGTACAAAGCTGCTCGTGGCAACTGCAGCCCCAAAGCCACCACAGCAATCACAGTCCCAAGCCATCACAGTACAGCTCCCCATATGAGATCCCCAAGCCATCTCCACAGTCCCCAGGTGGCACCATTCTCAGCAATCCAAACAGTTCTTCAGGCCGTTCATATGGGGCCACCCGCAAGCAGCAGTGGGCAATCTCAACCAATGAGAACTCCAACCAGAAGTAGGGCATCAGGATGGATCAGGCAGGTCCGGCGAGCAGAAGGGGTCAGGATCACTGGCATCTCAGGAGTAGCATGTGTAGCTCGACAGAGAGATGGAGAGAGAGGGAGAGATTGTTAGGTAAGCTTTTGTCCTCTAACGGTTAAGGAGAATGTACTTTGCGTGCAGAGTGCAAGCAGGGACTCCGGCAGACTAGCTATGACAGCATAACTAAAAGGGAGAGCCAGAAGCTAACACAGACATGAGGGCGTCCTGGGACATAATGTATGTAACTATACCCAGGAGGACTAGCTTCATTTAATGCTGCATTCTCGTTTGGTTTAATCCACGTTTCTGTTAAACACAGTACATCAAACTCCTGATCAGTAACTGTTTCATTAACAATTAACAAGCGCTTTAGACGTAAAAGATCTAATATTCAACAGTCAGATCAATGGTGCTAGCTACGCATTCGGTTTGATTTAATTTTATGTTAATTAGGTTACTAGAACAAACTGTCGGAGTATTTCTACATTTTTGTTTAGCTCGGGGAACAGACACAGTCTCAATACGGTAGAACCTAATTGACGACTCAGTGCAGCAAGCAGGTGGCTGGCTTAGCCTGCTTGTCTGGTCCCTGGCCTTGGGTCTTGATTGTCACCAATTAACTAGGCCTGTTCTGAGACAATGTGCTATGCTGCAAGAAATGAGAGCAGCACCTTCCCAAGTGGGATGGACACGTCCTGCACTAAAAGGCCAGCCTTGCCCTCAAAACTAGTCCAATTATCTATAAAGCCCACATTGTTTTCGGAGCACCACCTGAATATCCAGCAGTCCAGCGACCATAACCTGCTGTAAGCTACATCGCCACGCTGCATTGGGATGGGGCCAGAACATACTACAGCATAAATGGCACAATCACCTAAATTAAATGCCTTTTTGGGCAGTTTGAATAATGTCTGCACAACAGTAAATGGATAAAATTGCTCTGGTTAAAATCAGATCAAAACCTCTGCTGAATGTCACACTTGGAAAAATATCAAAATCTTAAATCCAATAAGAAAATGCAGACATGCAGAACATAGGTGGAAATACTCAAGATTCCAGGTCCATTATTTACACATAAAAGATTTGCTGTCCCTGTACAACGACATGGTTTCTGTTTTAAAGATTTGATTTCTTTTAATATACAGAACCTCAATTTTTTTTAAAGACACAATTGTTCACCAAATAAATGGCACCCCCTCAGCTCCTGGTTTAACTGTGGACTGTGAGAAATTTAAAGCATTTTTTGTTAATAAAATTAGTCATATTCAAGCAAGGAATAAACCTCTACTTGTCTTCATAACATGGTCATATGGACACCCTCACAGTCCTATTTCCTTGCATAAACTAACTAAGACTGTACTGCATCCACCATCCTGTCCTATGACATCATCCCTGCTACATTTTCAAAAAAGGTTTTAGAAAGTATTGGGCTTTTTTTTTTTTTTTTTTTTTTTTTTTTTTTTTTTTTTTTTTTTTTTTTTTTTTTTTTTTTTTTTTTTTTTTTTTTTTTTTTTTTTTTTTTTTTTTTAAACTGACCGTCATGATTGTTTCTCTGCCATCTGGTTTTGTCCCTGACTTCACCAAACTAGTTAGTGTCCAGCCTGGTCTGGATCCCAATGACTATTAATTGTAGGGCTATCTCCAAAAATGACATTTCATTCATATGGTTTCCAAACAACTATCACATCTGGTGGCAAATAACCTCTTTGAAAAATTCCAATTTGGCTTTTGTAAATGCCACTGCACAGAGACTGCACTTCTTGGAATTTTAAATGATATTTGAATGCAGACTGGTCAAGGGGACATTTCCATCTTTGTGCTGCTAGATAAGAGTGCAGCCTTTGATACTATTGACCATCATGTGTTAACAGAAAGGCTTTAAGAATGGGGGGTGGGGGGGTGTACGTATCAGAGACTGCACTCAATTGGATCTCATTTTATCTATCAGATTGACTTTTTACAATCTCAGAGGACGACAAGACATCTCTGACTGATCTTAAATATGGGGCTCCCCAAATTTCTATACTAGGCCCCACTGTATTTTCTCTTCATATGCTTCCTTTAGGTTTTTAATATGACATTTTAATATTTCCTTTCATTTTTATGCTGAAGAGACACAGTTATATTTATATCAAGAGGAGCAACTTAAACAATTTAAACCTGTTAACTGAGTGTTAACTTTCCTAAGAAGACGACACAACAGAGGTCCTTGTCATTGGTTCTAACAATGTTTCAGATGGGTTGCACCCTGTTTTAGTCTCCTTGGTATCATTTTTGACTCCTGCCTCAATTTCTCAGTCAATACAAAAGCTCTGGTCAAAACTTGTTTTTCCTTTTATGTAATGTTGCTAAAGTCAGGCACCTGTTATCTTATTAGGACAATGAGACATTAATCCATGCTCTTGTGCCATCATGGCTGGACCAACTAAACTCGTTGTTTACATGTCTAAATCAAGGGCTAGTATCTTGACTTCAGCTTGCAGTCCAAAATAAAGCTGCACGTCTGCTCACTAAGACCAAGCGCAGGGAACGCATCACACCGGTGCTGGCCCCTCTTCATTGGTTTCCAGTGCGATTAAGGATTGATTTTAAAATCCTGGTCCTCACTTAAAAGGCCCTATTGTGAGACTCCAGAGTTCCTATCTTAACTGGTTTCCTTGCACAGCAGTGAGAAAGGTCTTTGAGGTCATCTGACAATGGTATACTATCTCTGCCTAGGAATTGGCTGAAACTAAATGGCAATCATGCTTTTTTCAGCCTATGCTCCAAATTCTATATATTAGACTTGTCGGCTCAACTGAAATGTTTAAAAAGCAGCTTAAAACTATATACCATTTCTTTTTCTGGTCAATTTTAATGGTCTGTGTTTATGAGTACTTGTGTGACTATTTTATGTATATATGTTTTAAATTATTTCACATTTTTTATTCTACATTATTCTACATTATATAATTCTAATATAGTATTATACAATTCACTTTATTTAATCCTATTTTACTTTTTTGTGAAGCACTTTGTAAGCTTTGGTTTTGCTACAGTGCTATAGACACTCACCATCCAATTTATTAGGAACACCTGCACATTCATGCAGTTATCTAATCAGCCAGTCATGTGCCAGCAGTGAGATGCATAAAATCATGCAAATACAGGTCAGGAGATTCAGTTATTGTTAACATAAAACATGAGAATGAAGAAAAATTGTGATCTATCATGGCATGGATGTTGATACCAGAAGGTCTGGTTTGAGTATTTCAGAAACTGCTGGTCTCCTTGGATTTTCACACAAAACAGTCTCTAGATTTTACACAGAATGGTGCGAAAAACAAAAAACACTGAGTGAATGACAGTTCTGTGAGTAGAAACGCCTTGTTGATAAGAGAGGTCAGAGGAAAATGGCAGGAAGACTATAGTAACTCAAATAATCTCTCTTTACAACCATGATGAGCAGAAAAGCATCTCGGCATGCACAACGCATCAATCCTTGGGTTGGATGGGCTACAACATCAGAAGACCACATTGAGTTCCACTCCTGTCGGCCAAGAACAAGAATCTGAGCCTATCATGGGCACAGGCTCACCCAAACTCTTCAAATGTCCAGTTTCAGCGAGTCTGTGCCCATGGTTGTAAAGAGTGCTTATTTGAGATGAGAGAGACTTCCTGTCAGCTCAAACCAGTCTGGTAATTCTCCTCTGACCTCTCTCATCATCAAGGTGTTTCAGACTGCAGACCCTCCACTCACAGGATGTTTTTTGTTTTTTGCACCATAGAGACTGTTGTGTGTGAAAATCCCAGGAGATCAGCAGTTTCTGAAATATTCAAACCAGCCCATCTGGCACTAACAACCATGCCACAGTTAAAGTCACAGAGATTATACTTTTTCTTTATTATGATGTGTGATTTGAACTTTAACTGAAGCTCTTGACCTGTATCTGCATAATCTTATGCATTGCGCAAATGTGCAGGTGTCCAAGTGTTCCTAATAAAGTGGATGGAGAGTGTATATATTGTGTGTACTTGCTTACTTATTTTGGGACAAGTCTCTGAACGTCCTTGAATGACCCAGACTTGAACCCCATAGAACATTTTTGGAGAGACCTGAAAATTGCAGTTCACAGATGTTCTCAATCCGATGTGATTGAATTTGAGAGAATCTGTCAGGAACAATGGGAGAAACTGTACAAATCCAGGTGTTCAAGGCTGGCAGAGACTTATTCAAGAAGACTCAAAGCTGTAACTGCTGCCAAAGCTGATTCTACAAAGTACTGAATAAAGGGTCTGAATGCTATATAAATTAGATTTTTTTTTTTTTAATTTCTAAAATCTTGTTTTTGCTTTGTAATTATGGGTTATTGTGTGTAGATTGATGGCCAAAAAAAATTTAATTTAATCCTTTTTAAATTAAATTTGTAACACAATAAATGAAGTGGTCTGAATACTTTCCAAACCAATTTTTTGAAGTTACTGAGAATTGATTCTAAAAATAAGAACCCCCACCACCCCCCGCCCCCATTTTTCTCCCAAATTTTTATTTGTTTATTTATTAGGATCCCCATTAGCTGTGCCCTACAGCAGTGCTAGTCTTCTGCATATAAAAGAAAAAAAACATTTAAGAACTTAACATATACATAATACATTAAGAACATTAAACATATACATAATAAAGACATTAAACATGCATTTAGGAATGAATGTATTCCAAATCAACATATTCATAACATTACACATATGTGAATGTATAAAATAAACAAAATCACAATCTGACCCAATATTACTCTTTCAGCTATCATCTCCATATGCAAAACATCTTATAAATATGATGATCCAAGATGTGCCCTTATTTGCATTTTACAATTTGGTTTGTGTTATTTTAGTCAATGACAATTGTAGTGAATTCCATGTTTTCATTGACGTATATAATACAGTACATTTGAGGAAATTAGTTCTTGCTTTGGGGAGTGAAAATCTGCCTGACTGTGACTCTAAAATTGACTATACTGCTACTATGGGACTTTATATTGTAAAACTTTCCATGTTGCTAGTAAAACTGCAGCAGTCATCTTGTCTTCCACTTTCAATTAAGGTGGGAATGCATGCTATTGATATTTGTGCCATGCAGACACTGAAGAGTAAGCCGTGGTTTTTTTTGTTGTTGTTTTTTTGCAGCATTAGCCCAAATTATCTGGCAATAATCTAGCTGTGAGAAAAAAAAGAGTACCTAATACAAGTTTCAATACCTCAGATGTAAAATATTTTCTGCATCATCTTACTGCTGCTAACACGTTGCCCATTCTATTAGCAGTATTGTCGATGTGTTTTGTCCAGGACAATTCATTATCAAGGATGATGCCCAATAGCTTAGTTTCTTTAACTTGCTAAATAGGTTTATAATTTATATAAAGTTTAAGCTCAGGTTGGTTCACACCTTAATGAATAATTTGAACCAAATGCTATACTCTTTGTTTTAAATATGTTAAGTGTCAGTTTGTTTTCATAAATCCACCTTTCTATAATATCTAACTCCTGGTTCAAAATAGCGGTCAAACCAGCAGATGTTGTGGCAGATGCATATATGGTAGTGTCATCTGCATACATTGTTGATTGTTAATTGTTAAGCTTTATTTAGAACGAGATGTAAATCGTTCGTAAAAATTATACATAAGTGGTCATAGTCAGCTCCCTTGGGGAACTCCACATTCTACAGCCATTCTGTCTGATTAGCTTCCATTAACAAACTACTCTTTGCAATCTATTTACCAAGTAACTCTCCATCCAAGCAACTGCAAATAATATAAATCCATAACACTCAAGCTTATGATGAATAAGATCAAATGCTGCCATAAAATCTAATAGGACTGCTCCACATATCATTTTATTATCCAAATCCCTATACCAATCATCTGTCATTTGCACTAAAGTTGCACACATAGAGTGTCCCTTTCTATAAGCATGCTGAAAATTTGTTATCAGATTTTTGTTCTCAGTTTTTTGAGAGATATTCTTGTATTTGATCAAATGCAGCCTTCTCCAAGATCTTACTTAGCGCTGGTAGCAAGCTTATGGGATGACTGTTGGGGCCATTAAATGATATTTTCCTGTCTTTGTGCAGTGGAACATTTTTTTTAGTTAGTCAAGTTAGTATTTTAATATGTTAGTATTGTAGATTGTTGGTATTCTGTGTGCTAGTATATTCGTATATACAGTATGTTGGTACACTAGTGCAACAGTATTGTGGTGTGGTAGTACAAACACACACTAACCAAAGTAATAGGACAGATTTCTAGCTAATCTGGTGATGGTATGCCATCATGTCAGCCTGTTGCCTCTTGCTCATTTGCAATGATATGTGTGTGGTGCAGCTAGAGAGGTGTTAGCGCATTACTAGCCCTCTTCTGTTGGATCATAGCACCTCTCTTGGGAGAGCAGAAGAGAGTCCTGTGCATGTGTGACCCACATGTTTGCAATTACTAAGCCACATCTTTGCACACAATACTGTCTCTCCTCTGACAGTGCTGTTGGAAAGTCTCTCACTTCATCCATTGTGTGGGTTTATTTTTCCTTTCTTTGTGGTTTGTCCTCATCTGTACAGGACCACATAGAGCTTGCTCTGGTCATGTTTTGTTATCACTGTGTTCACAGATAAGTGTATATGAATTTGTGTAATGCATCCTGTTTGGCATGAAAATGTAATCTCTTTCGAAGTACCCTCTTTGTTGCCCTATAGTACTATAGTAAAAGCTGTTCTGAATGAAAAAGTCAAACTATCAAATGTATAAGGTACACAGGAATTTGACTTGGCAAATCTTCAGAATATAATACAATGTATGTAACAGCATAAAGCATATACTAGAGCTGTCTTATTTCTTAGTTTTTTATTTGAACTTGAAATACTTAACTGAGTTTATATATAAATATTGAATGAGTCTATAATTTTATATTGTAACAGAGTTCAGCAGCGCTACATTAGCACTACAGTATGTGTTCATATCACTTAAATGACGGAAGGTGAAAACGGTGTCATTCTAAGGCTGAGAAAGTAGACCGTAGCCTAGGGTTGGGGTTTTACTGTAAAATATTAATAGATTTAATATTAACATAGATCAGCTATCTTCAACTCATTTTCATGCAGGGATATTTGTAAAAATTTTAATAGTTGTTTTGGGTGACTGTTCAGGAATGGGGGCTTAGGGCCCATGACTCCTTTTTTTCTTCTTCTGGTCCTAATAAGGAGAAGTTTGGACACCAGTGTATAAAAGCATCTCAGAAACCTAAATGTGATGTGATTGCCAAATGTTTCAGGGCCTGAAATGGTCAGCTGTTTTTAGATATTTGGGTGTTTATCTATGTGTAGTTTTGTGTGTTCTAGTTGCTGATCTGGTCATTTTTGGCTTATTTAACAGGAGCTACCTGCCAATAGTGTTCTCCTGGTATATCTGTCAGCTACTGGGGTCTTTCCCACTGGACGTGTTGAATATGAAGGTATGTTCTTTCCAATGTTTTCCAATCATTGTGTTTGTTGCTTTCTCTGAATAGCCCTTCTTTTTAATTATTGTTTGTAAGATAATTTCCGAATTCACTGTTCCACGTACACTGTAGTTAAACGAAAAGATAAGTGGAATAATGTTTCTCTGTAACCCAGATAATGGCAGCTCATAGAAGGTTAATGCATTAACTATCATCAAGCTTCTCATTCCAGCCAGCCAGCCAGCCACATAAACACACACACTGTCCCTCACTCACTCATTCAGCTTATGATCAATAAAGTTCCCTTGCTTACATTAAGTAGAGGATATTACGAAGAAGTACTGTTCACTCTTCTTACTAGGCCGTTCTATAACATAACGAGGTCAGAGTCTTAAACTCCTCAGAGACCTATCCTCTTTTGTGACCCAAAAAACTCCTCCCAAAATGCTGCTCTGAAATTAAGGTCTCATGAGCCACAGGAAGAAAAGGTAGGCTGAGTGCTTTATTAATTCCTTATTATTTGTGATCTCCTCAGGACCCTATGACTTTGGAGGAGTTCTAACCAATACTAATCGTGATGTAGTAAATGGCGAGGCGGTGCAGAAGAGAAACCATGCCCAGAAAGAGATGCACTGGTAAACAATCCCACCCAATCAATGGATACAAAACATGAAGCCTTCAGCGATCTTTTTGCTGGGAACCTATGCCTTTTTAACATTTCTTTCATGCAGTCCTAATAATGCTGTTTGTGTTTTTATATGTGCAACCATCAGCCTTCACCCTGGAGACCTGTACCCCTTTACCAGGAAGCCCTTGTTTATTATTGTGGACTCATCCAACAGCACGGCCTACAAGGTAAATTTAATTCATTAATACAGACTCAAGGCCAACCACATGTACCTAGTTTATTTAAACTGGTGGCCTACAGTATCTCTAAACCATTTTTAGGGATCATATGGAGATTTATAAATATTCGTAAAGGTGCATCTAAATTAATAAAATAAAATGTCATTATTAGAAAGGAGCTAACAATAAAATAGAAAGCTTAAAAATAGGGAAAGAAATGGCTCCATCTTTCATTGATGGTTTTGACAGATACCAACAGCTGCAGAAGAGTGCCTCCATGTGGCCATTTGAAAACGTCATAAAGTTGTTTTAAATATGAAGGGTTATTGCACTGTTAAATATTTCTTCATTAATATTTTTAAACTGGTACTAATATGTTGTTTTTCTTTGTCTGTCTCTGTAGAATTTCTGTAATCTGTTTGGCCAGCCTTTGGTGTGCCTACTTTCCCCTACCGTGTATCCAAAGAGCATGCAAGGTTCTTTTTTTTTTCTATATTTTTTTTATTTTTATTATTATTTAGTTGTATCATGTATCTTATTAGTGCTATATATGTCGTCGTCTTCTTTGATAGTGGGTATGCATTGAATGTTAAACAAGCAATGGGATTTTTCAAATGACTTCCAAATAATTGGAAACAGATGTTAAGTACTGCTTAAATGAAAGATTCAGTGAAAAATCTAATTTACCTCTTACCTTACATGTATGTAATCAGCCAGGGGATGTATGGTGATGTTTCGCTAATTCCTCAATCCCCATCCATTTCTTCAGTAGTCTCACAACCTTGCTGATGTTCTTTACTACACGGTGTAACTTATTGTAATAACTAGATCAATGTATTTTATTGATCCCTAAGGGGAAATTTGGACATTACAGTAGTCAAAGAACATTGTACATTGAATACACAGAATAAATGCACATAATTACACATACTGCACATATTTAGACTCTTACACAATGCAAAGTGTGTGAAAATGCAGGTTTAGTGTGAAGGAGGTTTGCAAAAAAACATTAATGTTCAGAATTAAGCACAACATTTAAAATCTTTGCTCATGCACTGGTGCAATACAATTATTTTTGGAAATGGATATTACATATAATTATATGGATAATTATTTTTATAGTGACATTCTTTCATATTGTTTGTCCTAAGAAACAGGAGGCACTGTGCTATCCTGCCTCCTTTTTCTCAGGAGGAATAATGTTGTAGTCATGTAATGTATAAACATGAGCAAAACTTCACTGTGTAGCTGTACACTAATTTTTGGAGGCCACCATCTTGGTCAACTGGAATTGTTAGTGCAGTTTGGTATCTCTTGCCCACCTAGACACTGCCTCCCAAGTGTGAAGGGTTGAATTATACTGAATTATACTGTATGTCATGAAACTACACTAAATAGCTCATATATAATATTGAAGTGGGAAAAATCTATATTTTTTGAAAACTTATTTACAAATAAAAAATGTACAAGTTAAAGTACAATATATTGTATACATATTCACCTTCATTGCTGAGAAACCTCTAAATTATTTCTGGTGTAACTAGTTGTCTCTATATAAATACACCAGTTCCTGGAAGGCCTAGGTCAAAGTTCTGGTAAAATATCAATCAGGGTTTGATTCTAAAAATATATCACAAACTTTAAATATCTCCTTGAGCATAATTAAATCCATTCTTAAAGACCGGAAAGAATGTGACACGACTGCAACTCTGCCTAGAGGAGGACGTCCACCAAATGTGATTGAAATGGTTAAGGATGGCATTCATCACCGAAGCAACAAAGGCATTGTAATTCTACTTTGAACTTAAAATTTGTATAAATAAATAAAAATAAATAAATAAAAATAAAAATTCTCCTTGCTATTTTATAAAGAGATTCCATAGCTTAAAGATGTCATTTGAGATTAATTTGAGAGGGACTTCCATTACTTGTTAGTTACATGATCTAATTAATGAAGGAAACATGGAACATATCTCAGCCGATTGATGTCATTTGGGGCACATGTAAAATTGTGTAAATTAGATTTTTCACCTTATTATTTCTTTAAGGCTGAGTGGTTAATCTTCATTATTATGATTTCTACATAAATAATAATAAAAAAAAACTTATTCACCCCTAATGTTGTCATCTGCATTTTAGACCAGTCTCAGCGTGGGAGTCTCTTCACTCTTTTTCTCTACAGTCCCCTAATGGGCTTTCTGTCTGTCTGTGGGCTGACCAGTATGCGCCAGGGTTTATGGGAAAAGGCCCAGGAGTTTTTTCGCAAAGTTTCTCACGACATTGGCCAGATGCTCACCAGCTCTCGAGCCATTGGTAACCACAGACCATCAGAACTTTGTTATTTTCTTATCAAATTAATATGGATTTTATGTAATAAACTGGAAAATAAACTGGACTAAGTTCTTTAAGCAAGTGGATAAATACAGAATAAGGGCATGAATTAATGTTTATTATTGTGTTTTCATCCCAGATCAGGCTTTTTTGCAGTTCTATGGTGATGAGTTTTTGAGGCTGCTGATGATCAGGTTCGTGTTCTGCTGTGCCACTCTCCGACTACACAAGCTCTTCCGGGTAAGACAGCACTCCAGTTTGGATATCCGTCTGAAGACTCTCTAATATTTACCTGACTATTTTTTTATGCGCTAGCTAGATCTGGGCCTAAACTCAAAACAGACTTAAAGAGGTTGCTTTCACTTATACAGCATTTAGTCCTGTAGGATGGAAACCAGGTCTGTTTTCCCCCTCAGTGCGGTTTGTTTAGAACAAACAACCGGAACAAATGCTGGATGCAATATACTAAATGTTGTAACTTATGTACGTTAATTCTGAAGTCATCCAAACAATGAAAGAACACATATGGAATTATGTAGTAAACAAAAAAGTGAATGCCTTGTCAAGAGCTAATTTGTGACATTTCTTGCCTTCTTAATGTGCTTCAGACCATCAGTTGCCTTGTGCAGAGGAAGGGTGGGTACAGAGTCAATAGCCCCATTAGTGCTACTACAACTACTGTACTAATCCATATTATGGCAAGAAACACTCCAGAAAAGACAGTCCATCATTACTTTAAAAAATGAAGGTCAGTCAATCCGAAAAATCTCAAGAACTTTGAATGTATCCCCAAGTGCACTCGCCAAAACCATCAAACGCTATGATGAAACTGGCTCTCATGAGGACCGTCCCAGGAAAGGAAGACCAAGAGCTTCCTCTGCTGCAGAGGATAAGTTTATTAGAATTACCAGCCTCAGAAATCGCTGATTTACAACACCACAGATTACAGCCAACATAAATGCTTCTCCGAGTTCAAGTGGCAGACATATTTCAACATCCACTGTTCAGAGGAGACTGCGTGAGTCAGGCCTTCACGGTCGGATTGCGCCAAAGAAACCAGTACTTCGGAAGAACAGAAGAGACTTGCTTGGGCCAAGAAACACAAGGAATGGACATTAGATCAGTGGAAAACTGTCCTTTGGTCTGATGAGTCCAAATTTGAGATTTTTGGTTCTAACCACCATGTCTTTGTTAGAGATAGAGAGGGTGAATGGATGGTTCCTGAATGTGTGGTTCCCACTGTGAAGCATGGAGTAGGAGTTGTGATGGAGTGGGGGTGCCTTGCTGGTGACACTGTTGGTGACTTAGTCAAAATTGAGGGCACATTTAACCAGCATGGCTACCACAGCATTTTGCAGAGACATGCCATCCCATCTGGTTTGCACTTAGTGGGGCCATCATTTATTTTCCAGTAGGACAATGACCCCAAATACACCTCTAGGTTATGTAAGAGCTATTTGTCCAAGAAGGAGAGTGATGGAGTTCTGCATCAGATGACCTGGCCTCCACAAGAGTGAAGGAAAAGCAGCCAACAAGAACTCAACACCTCTGGGAACTCCTTCAAGTTTGTTGGAAAACCATTTCAGGTGACTACCTCATGAAGCTGAATGAGAGAATGGTAAGAGTGTGCAAAGCTGTCATCAAAGCAAAAGGTGGCTACTTTGAAGAATCTAAAATATAAAATATATTCTGGGTTATTTAAGACGTTTTTGTTTACTACATAATTCCATACGTGTTCTTTCATAGTTTGGATGTCTTCAGTATTAATATACAATGTTGAAAACAATAAAAGTAAAGAAAAACCATTGAGTAAGATGATGTGTCCAAACTTTTGTCTGGTACTGTAATTATCTAATCATTTATTTAGCCCCTGCTCCATGTTCTTTGTGTTTCGGGTGATTTTTGAAAGTTCTGTGTGCACTTGGCAAAAATTCATCTTTTTCCACTTCTGTATTTCTGCCTAATGAATGAAGAGTTGTACAAGTACATTTTCAGGCCTAAATGAGTTCTTTTTTGCTTTTTTGTTTCATTCAATTATGTGCAGTGCCAAACCAGGCTAAACCAAATAGCAAATGAAACAAATCAAAAGTCAGTTTCACTCTGATTGTGATTTGGCAACTGTGCTAATAGGTGTGAAAGTGCCCAAAGAACTTTACATTTATTCATTTAATCTGAAAGTGACCAAAAGTAAGGCTCTGTGAGTTATGAAATGAGCTGACAGTGATACAAGTGCTGCTATGTTACCCCAGGTCCACCAATTTTTTTTTTATATATATACAGTTAGGTCTGGAAGTATTTGGACAATGACGGAGTTTTTGTGATTTTGCCTTTATACACCACCACAATGAATTTGAAATAAAACAATCAAGATGTGATCGAAGTGTAGACTTTCAGCTTTATTTTAAGAGGTTCCACAAAAATATGACATTTACCATTTAGGAATTACAGCCCAAAGTACCTCCATTTTCAGGGTCTCAAAGGTATTTGGACAAAGTGACATAATTGTAAATGAAAGTGAAGTGACTTGTGGCCAAGTATGGTGACCCATACTCGGAATTTGTGCACTGCATTTAACCCATCCAAGTGCACACACACAGTAGTGAACACACACACCGTGAACACACACTCAGAGCAGTGGGCAGCCTTTTTTGCTGTGGCACCCGGCAAGGGACAAGGGTCTCACCTCAGTCGTGGTATTGAGGGTGGAAGAGAGTGCTGGTCATTCACTCCCTCCACCTACAATCCCTGCTGGACCTGAGACTCAAACCCACTACCTTTGGGTTACAAGTCCGACTCTCTAACCATTAGGCCACGATAAATAAATATGTAAATATAACGATAAATATAACCATAACTTTAATTAAAACTCAAATTCTGAGTTTCCTCCATGGAGATACTTTGCCAGGCCTTCACTGCAGCCACCTTCAGTTGCTGCTTGTTTGTGGGTTCAGTCTTGTATTCAGTAAGTGAAAAGCATGTTGCTTTCGCAGTATGTTTTGGGTCATTATCCACCTGCACTGTGGAGCGGCGTCCTATTAGTTTTGTAGCATTTGGCTGAATGTGAGCAGAGAGTATAGCCCTATACACCTCAGAATACTCTGGAGAAGGTAGGCATATCATTGTCAAAATCTACAATCAAGAGATGCCTTCATGAATGTAAATACAGAGGGTTTACAACAAGGTGCAAACCACTGGTAACATTCAAGAACAGGAAAGCCAGATTAGACTTTGCCAGAAAACATCTAAAAAAGCCTCCTACTGTATATTCTGGAATAAGATTCTTTAGATGAAACCAAGATTAACTTGTACCTGAATGATGGGAAGAGAAAAGTATGGTGAAAGAAAGGAACAGCTCATGATAAAAAGTATACCACATCATGTGTCATGTGCCAAGCCATAGCTTACATGTAAGGAGCCTTCTTTTTCTTCCAGAACAACAGTAGTAACTTCTTGACTATAGTTAAACTGTATGCAAGCAGTTTGTGTTGTGCTCCTGATAATGAATGCATACGTTTAGAAAATCCCAGAATGAAAAGTTCCGGATCTGGCTGCAGTTGCACCTTAAAAATGTGAAAGCACATCAAAAATACCTTTCCAATTACTCAGTATCTTGGAGCAGAAAATAAAACTAAGGGACAAATCAGCACCTACTGATTTACATTTGTTACAAAGAGGTGAAACATTTTGGAAAATTCTATGTAGCTTAGTTTTTGAATAATGTCGTTGGTGAATGAGTTTAAACTGAATAAGGCAATGTCTAGAATTCATAGAATGTTCGTTAATATCCTTTAAACTTGTCTGCCACATTTCCTCAGAGATTTCCAGTCCTAGTTCTTTCTCCCATTCTTCCTTAAGAAAACTTGTAGAGGGAGAAGTAAAGGATTGTAGATTTTGCTATTGTAGAAAATCATAAATTATAGGTAATGCCTTTTTACTTCCTTTACACTGATCAAGACACTTATCAATAATTGAGGGTGATGTATTATCCAATGAAGGTGTGTGAGCACGTATATAATTCCTAATCTGTAGAAACCTAAAAAAAAATGACTCTTGGGGAATTTAAATTTCTGTTCCAGCTGATTAAAAGATGCCAAAGCCCCATCAATGAAAAGGTTCCCTATAGTATGTACCCCCATTTCTTTCCATTGCACAAAGGTCCCATCCAATCTTGATGGGGTAAACAATGGATTCTTAGCAATAGGAGTTAGAAATGAAAGGGACTTTATCTTGAAATGTTCTTTTATCTGTTTCCAGATACGAAGTATAGTTCGAATTATGATACTACTGTTGAAGGTAAAATGATCTAGAGCTACAGGGGAGAGAATCACCGCTCCCAGATTGTATGGATAACACTGATCACGAATTATTTGCAACCAAATTGGCGGAGCATCATGATCATCCAACCACACTGAAATTAGACTTATGTAAGAAGCCCAGTAATAAAGACGAAAGTCTGGAAGTGCCAGACCTCCTTCCTGTTTAGGTTTACAGAGATGTGCCTTTTTAACTCTGTGATTTTTATATTCCCACAAGAATGGAAGAATGATCGAATCTAATTGTTTAAAAAAGGATTTAGATAGAAAGACTGGAATATTCTGGAATAGATACAGTATCTGTGGTAATATCATTTTAATTGCATTTATTCTACCAAGCAGAGAAATCGGGAGTGCTCTCCAAAATTGTATGTTAGCTTGCAGTTTGGAAATTAGAGGGGTAAAGTTTTAAGAGCGAAGAATATTTATTTGTAACTACAATTCCGAGATAAGTAAATTTTTCCATTGAAATTTTAAAAGGAGAGGATTGTATCGAAGATAAATCTTTTAGTCCAATGGGCATTAGCTCACTTTTATTTAAATTAATTTTAAACCCTGAAAACATCCCAAAGTCCCAATAGTATCCAAAATAACTGGCAGACTCACATGGGGTTTAATAATATATAGCAGGATATCATCTGCATATAAAGATATTTTATTGACTGTATTTAAAGTGTGAAACCCATGAATAGAAGGATCAGAATGAATTAATTGAGCAAGGGGCTCTATAGTCAGCGCAAATAAATGAGGAGAAAGGGGGCAACCTTGCCTAGTCCCTCTTTGGAGATTAAAGAGACCAGACCAAGTATTATTAGTTAATACCTGAGCTGTAGGACTTTTATACAAAATCTTAATCCAATTTATAAAGTTAACACCTACATCAAATTTTTCTAGTACTGAGAAAAGATAGTGCCGTTCCACTCTATCAAATGCTTTTTCAGCATCGAGAGAGATTATTACCGGATTTTCTTGAGTAGCTTTGGCATGATACATTATACTAAAAAGTCATCTCGTATTTTATAAAACATTCCTGCCAGGAATAAAACTATTCTGATCAGTATGAATTAGACCACTAATTAATCTACCAAGTCTGTTTGTGAGAGTCTTTGACAGTATCTTCTGATCTACATTAAGAAGAGAGATCGGTCTGTATCCTTCCACCTCCTCTGTATTTTTACCTTTTTTTGGAATAACAGTTATGACTGCTTCATTAAACGTTGATGGTAGTCCGGTTACTAATGACTCCTCAATTGTTCTTTAATGAATTAACTGTGCTTTTTAACTCTTCTAAAGAAATATTCTTATTAAGGGAATAACGCTCCTGAGTAAGAGAGGGAAGATTACATTTATTTAGAAACTTATCCATAGCCTGTAAGTCAAAGCAAGGGTCAGAGGAGTATAAATTTGAATAGAATTCCTTGAAGCAGTTGTTTATATCTTTAGATGAAGTACATTGGGTTCCGTGTTTTGTCTTGATCTTATGAATTGTCTTATCACTTTCTAATTTACGTAACTGTCTTGCAAGTAATTTGTGTGACTTATCCCCGAATTCAAAATATTTCTGTTTGATGAAAAGGAATGATTTACTCAATTTGTCTGAAACAATTTTATTATACTCATATCTTAACTGTAGAATTTTTTTGTTTCTAATGAGGGATTTTGTGAATTTTCATTATCTAATTGATGAATTTGTTTCCGTAACTCTAAAAGTTTTGCTTTATACAGTTTATTTCTCAAAAATATTTCCAGTTGTATAAGCATGTAATTGTAAAATTTAGGATCATTGACAAGTCTAGGATCCATTCTCCACACAGGACGCGAGGATGTTAAATTATTAAAGGGAAGTTCAAATGTGACAGGTTTAGGTTCAGGTGCGTTTCTTGCAGAAAAATTATATCAGCAGAAAGTGATTTTAAGTGTGATAGTACTTTACTTCTTTTAACAGGGTGATTTATTCCTTTCACATTCCACGGGGCAAAAACAAGCCCTTGTCTGTTACCTGATGTTACAACATTACTCTGCGTCATTAAGAACCTAATATATTATTATCACCACACATTGTACCGCTTTGAAGTATCTCTAACAGGCCCCCACCCCACCCACCCACCCACCAACTTAAATAACAGCCCCGTCATCTGACCAGCGTGATTCCCTTAATAAGAATATTTCGTTAGAAGAGTTAAAAAGCACAGTTAATTCATTAAAGAGTGGTAAAACTCCAGGTCCAGATAGCTTGCCCTCTGAGTTATATAAAAAATTTTATGATATACTTTCCCCCTACCTCCTCAGAACAGTTGAGGAGTCATTAGCAACCGGACTACTGTCAAAGACTCTCGCGAATAGACTTGGTAGATTAATTAGTGGTCTAATTCATACTGATCAGAATAGTTTTATTCCTGGCAGGAATGTTTTACAAAGTACGAGATGATTTTTTAGTATAATGTATCATGCCAAAGCTATTCAAGAAAATCTGGTAATAATCTCTCTTGATGCTGAAAAAGCATTTGATAGAGTGGAATGGCACTATCTTTTCTCAGTACTAGAAAAATTTGATGTGGGTGACAACAAGCGGTAGATTATCTAGCGATAATTCAATTCAATTCAATTCAGTTTATTTGTATAGCGCTTTTTACAATGTCATTGTCTCAAAGCAGCTTTACACAAACAAAAAAGTAAGATGAAGTGTGAGAGTGTGTCTGAAGAGCAAGCCGAGGCGACGGTGGCAAGGAAAAACTCCCTGAGATGGAGATAGGAAGAAACCTTGAGAGGAACCAGACTCAACAG
>CM041001.1:9855227-9868428 GCA_022985145.1 Pangasius djambal | reverse complement strand
TAATAACAGCTAATTTAAAAGGTTTCGGAACATACCCACTGCTAAGTGAGGAGTTAACTATTTTAAGCAGGGGTTCAGTTACTGTTCCAACTATTTCCTTAAGGAAACGTGTCGGTAGCGGATCTAATATACAGGTCGATGATTTAGCTGAAGAGATGAGCGAGATTAAATCATTCTCTTCGAGAGGAGTAAAGCTTTCCATAAAGAGGATAATGCCTCCATCAGAAGTTGCGTGATAAAGTCCCTTGGTTTCATTCCGGACTCGGCCCCTTCCTTGATGTGTAGTACACGGATGTTTTGTCTCCTACTGTGTCCTTCAAGGTCCATGCATTTGTCCGTAAGCTGCTCTTCCATCTGCTTTAAATGGCCCACTTCTTGCTCAAGCTTGACTACCGTATCCGAAGAAGCAGAAGCGTTTCTAAGCTTGCCAGTTTTGAAGCATGCTCATCCACCGTGATTTTAACCGACAAAATCGCAGAACTGGCCTCCTGTTGGAACGCCGTAAGTTCTTCTCCTATCGAAACAGCAAGTTGTTCAATCTTGGAGTCTGTTATCTCGCCGATATCGGCTTTGATTGAGTGTATTTCAGAGCGCAGAGAAGAGATTGCACTAAGAATCGCTGCATTACCCGCGTCCTGAGTATTTTCAGCTGGTACATCTTCTGTAGCAGAGTCCGAGGCAGACGCGGCCTGATCTGCTGCTTTACAAGGCTTGGCTGGCATGTTTAACTGTGAATATACTAAACCATCAACTCTGATAAATCAATTGTAAATCAAAAACCTGTTCCTTTCCTAACAATAAAAGTTTATTAAAAGACGTTCTGACTGTATTCTATTGGATTTAGCGCAAAGTTATTATAAAACGCGTGCTACCCACTCATGTTGAAACCGGAAGTCCTCGTGGTAGTCTTAAAGGGAGAGGAACCACCACATTACCCTGGCATTGGTGTCTTTATCCGTCGCCATCCACTGGAGCAGAGCATAGTCTTTTATCAGGGTGAAAGGTCGTCCAGCGAGGTAATATTTGAGCTCTTCTATGGCCCATTTGATGGCTAGGGCCTCCCTTTCTACAGTGGCGTAGTTCCTCTCTGTGGGGGTCAGCTTGAGACTTATGAAGAAGACCGGGTGCTCCTCCTTTTCAAAGACTTGCGAAAGAATGGCCCCCAGCCCTGTCTCGGAGGTGTCCATTTGGACTATGAAGGGGAGGTTGAAGTCGGGGTTTCGCAGTACTGGGGAGCTTGTTAGGGCCCTTTTTAGTTCCTTGAATGCCTGCTCAGCTTCCCAACTCCATTGCACCCGGTACCGGCTGACCTTTCCTAGTGAGATCAGAGAGGAGAGAGGCAATAGAGGAAAAGTTAGGCACGAAAGTCTATAATAACCAGCCGACCCCAAAAAGGCACATACCTGTTTTTTTAGTGGCGGGCTTTTGATACTCACGCACGGCCTCCACTTTCTTCTCCTGAGGCATGAGGGTCCGTAGGATGGTGTCCATCACGGGGGCCCCGTGCAGCCCAGAGGGGAGGGCCTGATACTGCCAGTGGCCACCGGAGGTGGAGAAGGCCATTTTGGGTTTGGACTCTGGACATAGAGCTACCTGCCAGTATCCCTTGGTCAGATCTAGGGTGGAGATGAAGCGGGCCCTCCCCAATCACTCCACCAGGTCGTCGAACTCTGATACCTGGTTCAGCTTCCGGAAGTCGTTGCACAACCGGGCACCACCATGATGGGGCTGGACCAGGGGCTGGTGGATTCTTCAATAACCCCATCCCGGAGCATCTGGATGACCTCTTCCTCAATTGCCTTACGGCGGGTCTCTGGAATGCGGTAGGGTCATTGCCAGACCACAACCCCCAGCAGCGTTTTGATGTCATGGTGGATCAGATGGGTAAGGCGGGGGTTGGAGGAGAAGACATCCGCAAACTGGTCCACCAACTCAGCCAATTTTTGGCTTTGGGCCAGCATGAGTTCCTCCCCTCGGTGCACCAAGGTAGGCTCCAACGAATCTGTGGGGAGGCTGTCAAACGCAGACACAGCAGGAGCACGTTCAACCCATTTCTTAAGTAGATTGATATGATAAATCTGCGTGTCTGCATGCTTACCTGGCTGTTGCAGGTGATAATATACGGGACCCACCTTCTCAAGGAAAGTGAATGGGCCCTGCCACCGAGCCAAAAACGTGCAGGTGGCATCTGGGAGCAGCAGGAGGACCTTATCACCTGGCTGAAACTCTCAGGGCTGGGCAGGGCGGTTGTAGGCTCTTTGCTGTTCTTGCTGAGCAGCCTCCATATGTTCTTTAACTATAGGCATCACCCTGTCAGTGTGTGACTGCATGTTCTGGACATACTCGATGAGGGAGCGATAGGGGGAGGGCTGATCCTCCCATGCTTCCCGGGCCACATCCAGCAGTCCTCGAGGCTGCTGCCCAAAAAGCAGTTCAAAGGGCCTAAAACCCGTCGAGGCGTGTTGGGTTTCCCGGGCGGCGAATAGGACATTGGGGAGGAGAAGGTCCCAATTCCTCCCTTCCTCATCTACCACCCTCCGGAGCATCCTCCACCAGGCCATCAGTTTGAGGATGGTACACGGACATCCTCAGGTGTTTCACCTGCAACAACCAACACAAATCCAACATTAGTTTAGACATAAAAGGCATACCTTGGTCAGTGATGATGTCCTTGGCTATGCCCACCCGGCTGTAGGGGAGTAGGAGCTCATGGTCGATGTTCCGGGAGGTGGCCTTCCGAAGTGGAACTGCTTCAAGGTAGCGTGTGGCGTAATCCACGATCACCAGGATGTACTCATGGCCCCGAGCAGACTTTGGCAACGGCCCCACCAGATCCATGCCGATCCTCTCGAAGGGGATGCCGATAATAGGGAGAGGGATGAGTGGTGTGGGAGCAGGTTTATAGGGCGTGGTTCTCTGGCACTGGGGGCACCGCTGACAGAAGGTCCGTACTTCAGCTTCCATCCCGGGCCAGGTGAACTGATCCTTAAACTTTTTTAATGTGTTCCGTGCCCCCAGGTGCCCCCCCCAGAGGGTGAGCATGGGCCAGGTGCATGAGGGCCTGGGTGCGACTGCTGGGCACCACCAAGAGCTCCTGGGGCTGACCTTGATGCTCTGTTTTGAGATACAGCAGCCCTTTTCGTATCAGGGAATGTGTAATGGGTAACGGCTGGTCAGAGTGCTGGTGCACCCCCTTGATGACCCGCACCTGAGCCCAGCAGTTTTTCAGTCTGGTGTCCTCCATCTGCTCCCGGCCGAAGTTGCCCTCCCGAACGACCTGGGTGTACACAGACAATACAGGGTTAGTTGGAAGAGGGGACTCACCTGCCGAGGTTGCTCCATCATCTCCTTCATTCCGGGTGAGGCACGCTGATTGGACCCTGGTGTGTCTGCCCTTGGTCCTCTTCCTCCCGGTACATGTAGGCCTGGCTGTGGGAAACCCTGGCCAGTCTCGGCCCAAGAGCAATGGCACGTTCAACTCTGAGGTGAGGCCCACCAGGGGCAGCCACTCCCTCGCTCCATGTTTCACCCTGACATGAGCTGCTGGGACCTCCCGGACGTCTCCGTGGACACAGGAGACTGTCAGAGTGCTGCGGGGTTGTGGGGACATAAGGAGGGATGGTCGGGCCAGGGTGACCGTGCTTCCTGAGTCCAAGAGGGCCGAGACAGGCTTGCCGTTAACTTTGCCCGGTATGGTGGGTAACTCAGGAGGAGTTGTTTTGTGGAGGGCACATGGGTTTCTCCACGCATTGCGGAGGGGCAGGGTCCAGCTCAGTCGGCATGGACATGTCCTGCGGTGTTCCATAGGCGGAGCGGCCATGGTTGGGACTCCCCTCCCCTTGATGGTGCAGATTCGGCTACCGGGCTGGTGCAGGTCATGGGAAATCCTGGCGATCGCCCCGGAGTTATCTCACTGCGGGCCCCCCTCATGCCCACTGCTTTTCTCTCCTCCGGCGGCAGAGCTCAGAGGAAACAGTCCATAGCCACCCTCTCAATGACCCCCATGGCCATTAGGTGCTCTGGCTGGAGCCACTGCACTGGTAGAGCTCTGCCACGGCGTTGGCAGGAGAGAGCCCACAGCACAGGGGGATCAGAGGGATGAGTTCAATCCCCAATACCACCAAGCTGCCACTGCTCTGGATAAGGGCATCTGCCAAATGCCATAAATGTAAATGAGAGGAATGGCGTGAGGGCGGGAGCCCAGTCCTCCTTGGGCCATCCCTCCCTTTGCGTGATGCGCTCAAAGGTGTGCAAATAGGCCTCTACGTCATCCTCAGCCGACAGTTTGGTGATAAGGTGCTGGGCCTCACGGCAGGGGTTGCGGAGGGGCCAGCTCCTGGGTGATGGCTTGCTGCTGCAGGCTCGCCTGAAATAGCTGCTGTAGTGTTGACTCCATCCTGGGGTTGGATGCTGTGTTCATGCCCGCATCCTCCACCACTGTGGTGCAAGGGACCACACAGACGCTGAACACAGACGGACGGTGTCAGAAGGTGGGGGAAATGTGCTTGTTATTTTAAGTGCAGGTGAAGTGGGGAGGTGGAAGGTGAGAGGGATGAGTGAGCAGTGCAGGCCAAGCAGTGTCTCCGTTCCTGAAGTGAGTGTGGCGAGCCGCAGAAGCAACGCGGTGGCAGGACGGTGGTTGCGCGGCATGCACTCTCACAATGCACAATTGGCTGCATGCAGAGGGGGAGCCTTGAAAAAAACAGAGAGAGCGCTGTTAGAAAGCATGTAAGCTTCTCCTACCTCATTCTAAGGGTGCCCACTTGCTCCTTTTATATCCCTCCATCTTCTCTGTGAGGGTAGATTGCTGCCATGACCTTGATTAGCTGCCAGACATACCGCCTTAATTTTCTCCTCATCGGTCCACAGGACTTTTTTCCAAAATGCATCAGGCTTGTGTAAATGTTCTTTTGCAAAATTCAGACACTAAATTTTGTGGTGAGGACGCAGGAGAGGTTTTCTTCTGATGACTCTTCCATGAACGCCATAATTGTGCAGGTGTTGCTGAACAGTTGAACAGTGTACCACAACTCCAGAGTGTGTCCTACAAGCAGTTCTCTCTGATATTTTTCCTGGTCTTCCAGACCTTATCTTGACCTCCACTGTTCTTGTTAACTGCCATTTCTTAATTACATTCCGAACTGAGGAAATCGGTACCTGAAAATGTTTTGCTATCTTCTTATAGCCTTCTCCTGCTTTGTGGGCGTCAGTCATTTTCATTTTCAGAGTTCTAGGCAACTGCTTAGAGGAACCCATGGCTGCTGATTGTTGGGACAAGGTTAGAGGAGTCTGGGTATTTATAAAGCTTTGAAATTTGCATCACCTGGCCTTTCCTAACGATGACTTTCCAAGCCATGACCCTAACAGGCTAATTAAGGTCTGATACCTTGGTCAAAGTTATCTGAGAGCTCAAGTCTCCTGGGGTTCCCATTCTTTTGCAGGGTGCTGCTTTCCCCTTTTTCACCCTAAAATTGTAGAAAACAAAAACAATACACTGATATTGCGTAAAATATTGCAAAAGAGTGTTTCATGTTTAACTGTATGCCTTTTGGAGATCATTTCATCTTCCACTTGCTTAACTGTTCACATTAACAGAAATTTTGACCAAGGGTGCCCACACTTTTGCATGCCACTGTAATTGGCTACAGCATGTGTCAATCTAAGAGACCATAGAAAATGGAGAGCTGGAGGATGTTTACAGTAAGAAGAAACATAAGCCAAAATGAATCTAATAATAGTTTTTCTTTGTTTGTATGAGTGTGCTATCTTTGAAACCTCGCCTAAACCTCGCCTAAAGCTAGGTTATTCAGCAGAAAGAATTACTTCTCACTATAAAAACAGAAGTAATTTACTATTAAATATTTTTCACTAGGCTAACTAGATAACAGACTAAAAAATTGTTTTCCATTGTGATCATCATATGCTGTGTCCAATCAGTAATGAGCATGTGTTGTTCAATAAGGACCTACCCTTTTAATGTGTAGCTGAATTTGCTGCATTTTTTTTGTTAGTGTGTTTGCACCTATGGTCCATATTACTTCACCAAAAAGCAGACATTTAGTGCACAAGTATTCACTCCTCTGGGTAATTTGTAATTTATCTTCTGGCTATCTTCTGGGGTATGTCTCTATCACCATTGCATATGTGGATTTCTTACCATTGATTGATTAGGCTCTGTCCAGAACTTTGTCCTGGAGTTGTTTTTTGATAGCTCCTTGGTCTTCATTATGCTGTTTGCCTAGATACAGGTGTGTTTCCTAACAAACTCTGGGGATTCCATAAACAAATGAATATTGAGACATATGTACTACATTCTGTGACTTCATGCACCAGTACTAATTTAGGGGTTTCAAAGCAACGGGGGTGCATGCTATGACCACATTTTTTAATTTGTAAATAATTTTTCATACTATACTGACCTTCCCCCTACTTCAAAATCTAGGGGTTTTCTATGTAGATTCATGACATATAATCCCAATTAAGTCCATTTCACTTCCGGGTTGTAACCCTACAAAATGTGGAAATGTTCATGGGGAGCGAATACTTATGCAAGGCACTTTAAATGGCAGTAATAGCTTAGTTGGATATGGCAGTAGGTTATTGCAGCTAGTTGCACAAGCTAAACTACATTGGAGTTTCAACTACTAAAAAATGTTGGTAATTCTGTGCAGGCATTCAGGAAGTACAGCTGTTTGAGTAAACCAGCTCCTCTTGCCAATTTATAAAGAATAAACAGATAAGAGATGTTTAACATAGTTATCAAGTTCTGTAATGATATATCAGTGGTAAGCCAGTCAAATGCCTGCTGAAATCTGACTGGCTAATGGTGAACATGTTTTTTAAGTAGTCAGGTCAGCAGCAAAATGTAATATTTAGATTAAAAGATAGGCGCAGCATACCATTTCAGCTTGATCAGACTTATGGTTCCTGAGGATCAGTTATCTGAGCTTAGCTCCACCCCCTGGGTATAGCCATGCCACTAATTATTCATAACAGCTCACAGTCCTGTCTATGCCTTTCATCCTTTGTCCAAATCCATGAAAGCAATAATGAGTTACAGCTGTTTGAGTAAATTGGGCGTAACTTCCTTAGAATTGATTGAATTGTGAGCCATATTGTTTACAAATGTCAACATAATTATTGATGTTCACACTCTCCTGAGAAGTTTGATGTCAATTTTGTGAAAACTGGCCAAAAATCCTAGCAGAGCTTTCAAAAGCACTATGTGCTTGTATCCCTAAAAATCCTAACAAAACAATAGGGTTCCAGCACCTTCAGTACTTGGACCCCTAATAATATTTAGATGTCCTCAGAATTATTTGAAAATAAAATCTATCTATATGCACTTTATCTAAAATTTGCTTAATTGATAAGTATTCACCCACTCAGTGTGAATTGTTCTTTTGCAGCAATTACAGATTTGTGTTGTTTCAGGTATGTCTCTATGAGCTTTGCACGTTTTGATTTTAGGATTTTCTTCCATTCCTCAAAGCAAATTCTCACCAACTCTGCAAAATTATTTGGACAATGTTGGTGGACAGAAATTCAAGTCATGCTACAGATTTTCAGTTGGATTTAAGTCAGGGCTCCGCCTTGGTCATTCCTTTGTAGTTGTTTTTTTTTTTTTTCCCCCAAATGATTCCTTTGAAGTATTTACCCTGTGCTTTAGTTCATTGTCCTGTTGGAACAGAGATTTTCACCCTAAATTCAGATGTCTGGCTGACTGGGGCAGGTTCTCCTCAACAATTTGCTTATATTTGGCTCTATTCAATTTGCCTATGATGGCAACAAGCTTTCCAGGTACTCCTGCTGAAAAGCAACCCTAGACCATGATGCAACCACCAATGTTCCTGATCACAGGAATGGTGTTACCTAGGTGTTGGGCTGTATTTAGTTTAGGCCAAACATTATGCTTTGGCTTTAGACCAAATGGCTCAGCTTTAGTCTCACCAGACCAGTTTTTCCCAAAAACATTCAGATTTTCTAATATGGCCTTTCTCAAAAGTGGCTTCTGTCTTGCCACTCTCCCATAGAGGCTGGATCTGTGAAGATAATGACATTGTTGAGGTCTGCACAGGTTATCCTATTTCAGCCAGTAACTCTGTTGCACTTTTTGCCCAAGCACTCACTTTGGGTAGACCTTGGTAGAGTCCGGGTTGTGCCATATTTTTTCCAGTTTGTTATAATGGATTTCACAGTGCTCTTAGGAAGGCTTAAAGCTTTGCTGATCTTTTTATAACCTTCTCCAACTTCCTTCCTCCTAACAACTTCATCTCAAAGCTTCACAGGCAATTCCGTTGTGCTCATTACAGCAAGACTAAGCTGATCTGTTTTAGCTGTGAAACCTCCCAAAGTCAGTGATATTTATTGTGCAACCATACAACTGGACACAGGTTGGCTTATAATTAACACAGATGTCCCGTGTTTAACATATCGTGTGAGAAAATTAAATGCTAGTCTTAATTTTGAATACTTCAATTAAGCAGTTTTTAGATTAAAAAAATAAAAATACTGAGGACATCTAAATAATTTATTTAATTTTATTTCTGTATAGAGTCACTTCAAAAGGAGCAGAAAAAATTCCCATTCAGTATACCTAAATTTGATGTTGCAATGCAGCAAAAAAAAAGAAATAATCACTCCGAGCTAAAAACTTTCTAGAGGCACTGTATATCAATTAAATGGGCTCCCATGCATTTTATTTACATTTCTGTTCATCACATCCAATCAAGTTCATAAATATAAAACAATGATCAAGAATCATGCTAATTCATCATCTGTGGTGACCTTCTCATGCTACACAAGGTAGTTAGCTCTATAGATATCTGCGTGTCTAAATATGGATAAGCCACTGAACTGCACTAGATTGCTTGTGGACGAAAGCCCCTGGCCCTATCTCAGTAAAATTTCAAAATGCTGGAATAAGCAAAGACTCATATAAAATGAGGTGTTTGCCTCCTTAGAAGGCATGAACTCTACTTGGAAAAAGAATATTGAGGTAAGATTTGCTAATTTGCTGACATTAACTGGCTATATTTAGCTAAGTTAGCCAGTTTTCACTGCTAATGGCAGCTTAGCTTGGCATCGATTCCAGTAGCTAAAGTAACTGGCTAGGCAGCAAATAAAATTCTAGTTAATGGTAAATATTGGTTATTTAGAGGATATTTTACTTCTGATTAAATCACTAGCAAAATATTTAGCATTATTCCTGCATACATTTGCATTCAAAAGAGACTACTAGTGAGAATGCTTCTATTTTGCAGTCTTTTCTAATTTAATACAACAATTTTTATTACAAATTATATTACTGACAACTTGAATGAAAAGTAAAATCTTTGAAATAACTACATGAATTTCAGAATGTCTTAGTATTCAATATTCAATATATTGAGCATTTACTTTCTTTGTTTTAAACATTTTAAAATTCTAAAACTTTATTTCCAATTTTTAATGAAAAAGATTTTCAGTGTAGTCTCATACTTTTGGAACCCACTGTATGAGCAGTAAACTTTGAGATTGGATGATGTTTTCAGGCAAAATGGTGTAGTAGTTTTACATAAATAATAAAAGTTAGTTTTCACTTGAAACATGACTTATTTTCACCAGTTAATATTTTCACTTTTTAATATTTGAGTATACTTAAAAGTAGGGACCTTTTTATTTTCATTTTTACCTAGATATTTCCAACAAGACTTCTCATTGTACTTTCTATAAAAATATTTATAGTTTCTCAGTACTGTTTCCACCCAAGTACTGAATAATGTAAACAATTCTGCTGGAAATGTGAGAGCCACACTGTTTCACAATAGAAAATATGAGTAAAAGAGAGGGTCACCACTTTCTTATAGATTTTTTACTTATTTATTACTTACAGATTTATTTATTTATTAGTTTGTGTAAAGCACAATCCTTTTTGATTTTGTTAATTTATCTATGGTTAAAAAACTAATAATTTGAAGTAAATACATTACTGAATTACTGAATAAAGGTGAACATTAACCACTTCCCTGCATGTCACCATGTCTTGATCGTGGATGTAGTACTTGGCGTTTGTCAGATCATGTTAGTGATTGGCTGCAGATGTTGAAATACACCACTCTGGGCAACATTAATCACTTTCTGCACTACTAGTTTGAACATACTTTAACTGTCTGTTGTGCAAACAAAACTTCTCTAAACGTATGTTTTAGGATCGACTTTATAACCTGACTTTTATGACTGAAAAAAAAAATTGGATTTCAAAAGATGTTTTGTGTGACCTAATTAATGTAAGTGTTTAGTTTCAAGCACAAACTGTGAAACTTGTCTTTATTTTGGCTATATTTTTTTCTCTGTAAA
This sequence comes from Pangasius djambal, assembly GCA_022985145.1. Lineage (NCBI taxonomy): Eukaryota > Metazoa > Chordata > Actinopteri > Siluriformes > Pangasiidae > Pangasius > Pangasius djambal. The sequence goes on along the minus strand of CM041001.1, from coordinate 9,858,090 downwards.
CAGGAAGCACAGAGTTTTCCAGAATCGTACCCCCAGCTGCCCAAACAGGAGATGGTGGAGAGCAACCTACTGCAGAAACACGTAATGGAGCTGGCAGCCATGCTGGACGTGCAAAACCTCTTTGTCGATGGCATGCTGGATAACTACTGACTGCATTGTGGCACAATAGCACTGTGCCAACATACATGCTTATATGGGCGTACACACACATCTGGTTTGTAGGTCCTCCTGAATGAAGTTACCGGTATTTTGTTTAACTTAACCCCTGTATATTTAGATCTAGATAGTTTTTAACAATTTAAGAAGTGTCTCATCTTTGTGGTCAGATAGTTAAAAAAAAATTTCACATATATTGGAAAGAGTTACACAGCTATATGTCAAAAAGCTCCCATAGTACAAGATTGTATATTGTTTTATACCTGCATGTGTTATTCTGCAGCTACAGAGACATAAAGTCTGATAAAGGCAGCTGTTGGTTTTAGAAAGGGAGACCGTAGGAAGTGAAATACAGAGCACTTAAGCTCAATCAAGAAAGACTGATTAACTTCACAGTAATACTGACTGGTAGTTTGCTTCTCAGATTCTTCCATAGAAAACTACAGCAAGGGCTGGGAGACATGACTAAAATATCAAACTGCAATACTCAAAGATATTTTCACAATACATGATATTTATCACAATGTTTAGATTTGCTAACAAAACTGCCAGTGAACATTTTAAAAACTGCTTCAATTTTTTTTAATCTACAAAGCATTATTTAACAAAGAAAACGAAGAAAATTAAAAATGAAAAAACATGTTAACTTGTTATTGTAAAACTGGAGTCAGTCAGCGTTACAAAAGTACTGAGGATACCTGCAATATCTCAGTAAATTCCATTGTGATGTAGTTTATCGCAGTATGTGTTATACTGCACAGCCATGATTTCCTGTTTTGTCATTCTTCAAGTTATTCTTCTGAAACTTTCATGTGTTCTGTCAATAGCGCAGATCACACATGCAGTTTTACACATCTTGACTTGCTTATTGGGATGTTTTGCATTATTTGTGTCATGTGTACTGTGAATTCAGGTCTGGCCTTCTGAAGCTGGTTTGAAACTGAATGCCTTTTTTGGGCCAATAGCATTTTAACAAATTAACAATTAACAGTTTTGCATGTCTTAGTAGTGTGTGGTCCATATAGCCTATACTTACAAACTGATTTCTAAACCCATGTGTGTGATGGACACCTATATATAACACTCACTGTGTGTGCGTGCGTGATCAGCCATAACATTAAAACCACTGACAGGTGAAGTGAATGACATTGATTATCTCCTTATCTCCTTACTCCTTACAATTTGACAAGAGACAAATTGTGATGGCTAGATGACTGGGTCAGGGCATCTCCAAAATGGCTGGTCTTGTAGGGTGTTCCTGGTATGCAGTGGTTAGTACCTAAGAAAAGTGGTCCAAGTCTGATATATGGAGGCCCCACCTTGTACTTTACAGGACTGAAAGGATCTGCTGCTAATGTCTTGGTGCCAGATACCACAGCACACCTTCAGAGGTCTTGTGGAGTCCATACCTCGACAGGTCAGAGCTGTTTTGGTGGCACAAGGGGGACCTACACAATATTAGGCAGGTGGTTTCAATGTTATGGCTGATCGGTGTGTGTGTGTGTGTGTGTGTGTGTATACACACATTTAATGCACTCAGCATCCAATTTAATAGGAACACTGTACACCTGCACATGGCAGCAGCACAATCCATAAAATCATGCAGATACAGGTCAGATACATCATCAACAGGGTGTTTCAGCCTACAGACCCTTTGCACACAGGATGTTTTCTGCTTTTCATACTATTCTGTGTAAACACTAGAGACTTCCTAGAGAATTCCCAGGAGATCAGCAGTTTATGAAATACTCAAACCAGCCCATTTGGCACCAACAACCATAACATGGTTAAAGTCAAAGAGATCACATTTTCTCCCCCATCCCAGTGAATGATGTGAACATTTACTGAAGCTCTTGACCTGTATCTGCATGATATCTGCCACAGGATTGGCTGATTAGATAACTGCAGAAATTAGCAGATGTACAGGTGTTCCTTTTAAAGTGGGTGTGTGTACAGTGCTTTGCAAAAGTCTTACGCACATGCAAAAAAAATTGCTGTAGGGCAAAGATGCCTTCAAAAATAATGAAATTAATTGTTTCTAAATTAAAAAATACTATAAGAGCAGTAAACAGTAATAAACAAAGAAACAAATCAGTGTATGGTGTGATGACCCTCTGCTTTAAAAGAAAAAAATAGTAGTCTCAGGTACAATTTGTGCAGTTTTATAAGGAAATTCGCTGTAAGTTTTACTGAGCATCTTGCAGAAGCAGCTTCAGTTCTTCTGGAAACTTTGACTATCACACTTGCTTCTTATTTTTGCATGCAAAACTCAGCAGCCTTCATTATGTTTTTGTCTGAAAAGTGGTCTCTTATGTAATATGCTGCTTTCTTTACTGACATAGAAACATTTTCTGTAACATTTAATTTTGTGCTGGAAAACTAAAGTATGGAAATCTAAAATGTTTTGTACTGACTCAGTAATATATAAGTCATAAAATAAAAATCTGTAACAAAGGCCCCAGTAATGTACGGTGCCTAAGACTTTTGAACAGTACTACACACACACACTAATATATATATATATATACACTGCCCTCCAAAAGTTTGGAAACGCCTGAACAAAATAGGGTTTTTGGGCAATATCAGCATAAATCCTCTTTAGTTAGTGACCATTTTGCATTGATAATAAGGGACAACACAAACTATGAAAACATATTTTATTAAATAAAAAGTTTATGAACATAAACATGAACATAACATAGAAAAA
>CM041001.1:9821567-9847394 GCA_022985145.1 Pangasius djambal | reverse complement strand
TGGAAGAATGGTCAAAAATTCCTATAAACACACTCCTCAACCTTGTGGACAGCCTTCCCAGAAGAGTTGAAGCTGTAATAGCTGCAAAAGGTGGACCGACATCATATTGAACCCTATGGGTTAGGAATGGGATGGCACTTAAGTTCATATGTGAGTCAAGGCAGGTGACCGAATACTTTTGGTAATATAGTGTATCACACTAGTCACTAGTCAGCTAATAGTTCCCAGAGTGCCACCTGTTGGTTCCCTGGCTGTGCCGCAGGTCGAGTTTGTGTGCTGTGTGTTGCAGTGTTTGCAGCTCTGTGTTGCAGTAACATTTCACAATTTTGCATGTCATCCTTGAGCTAATGTAATTTTTCTGCTTCCACTTGTTGAGAAGTGGACCATTCAAATTCACAAACATGAGTGATGAGACATTCTCTATTGCAGTGAAGAGGGGTCACTAAATCCACACATTCACACTCAGAACTGCTGACAGGAATTATGTTTAGGATATTCAGTAACAGGGCCAATTTTTCTGAAATGTCTTTGGTTTCTTTGTAATCCCTGAATCCCTCAAAAGTGTTTACCTTGTCCAAATGAAACTGTCCAGCCAGCTGTTTGGTACTGGCCTCTCCAGACCTTTGTCTGCCAGTCTGCTTCATCTGTGCTTGACATTGATCAAGTAAGCTTCTTGTGTCAGATGTAGTTGAGATCTGCCTAAACTTTGGATTGATTGTTAAGGAGATACCACTGAATTCTAGTGTCTATGAAGCACTGATGGCTTCCTGTCTTTTTTCCCCCCACCTAGAACAACTTAGCATAGAAGAGAGATTCAAATTATTGCTGGCAGCCCAGCGCACATCCAGCACCCTTCATATTTTCTGCAGACTCACGTCAACATTTCTAACACACTGCAATCTAACAACAGTTTTTTGGTGACTGATGGTAGAGACTACAGAGCTTAGCCATAAATGCTGTGAAATGATTCACATCATTTACCTCCTTGACAGCACCCCCAACCACTACACAAGCCAAGGATTAAGGCAGTTCCAGACAATCAAATCTGGGTACGTTTGTTGCAGGCGGGTGGCTACACCCAAATTGCAGCCAAACATTAAGCTGGTGCCATCACACCTAAATGCAAGCAAGTTTTGTTTGACGAAACTCTCCTCCAAACCCCACTTGTAGAGGCAAGTCAGCAAGCATTTTAAGAATTCTTAGTTAGCAAGCTAAGTATCATATAAATGAAGTTAGCTACTGGGGGCAGTCGTGGCCTAATGGTCTGAGAGTCGGACCCGAAGGTCGTGGGTTCGAGTCTCGGGTCCGGCAGGGATTGTAGGTGGGGGGAGTGAATGACCAGCGCTCTCTGCCACCCTCAATACTATGACTGAGCTGAGACCCTTGAGCAAGGCACCGATCCCCCAACTGCTCCCCGGGCGCCGCAGCTAAAATGGCTGCCCACTGCTCCGGGTGTGTGTTCACTACTGTGTGTGTGCGCACTTGGATGGGTTAAATGCAGAGCACAAATTCTGAGTATGGGTCACCATACTTGGCCACAAGTCACTTCACTAACTAAGAATTCTTAAAATGAATTCTCAGATGAAATGGACACTGCAAAGATGGAGAGCCTCGGACCAACAATACCTCCTAATTGCATGTAACAACTGTCTTCTGTTGGGTTTCCACCTTTCCAAGCCAACAGCACAACATATTTTAGAAAACATATTCTGGCTTGCTCTTAAAAATCACTATAGTCTGCCACTTTGTTTTTGCAACCAGGAGGCGTGGCTGATGTCAGAGTGATGTCACTCAGGGGGCTATTGTCTGATTCAGACTGGTTGGAAATTAGCTCAATGCTCAATAAAACCCACTTTTCAAAGGAGAAGGGGTTTGCTCCCTTCTTGATTATTTATCAATCAATCTTCATCACAAAGAAAAACTATTAATGCCCTCAGTGAAGATTCTTAATACACAGGTTAAGAAAAATAAAAAACCTTTTCATGCCACTGCAGCAAAATGGCACTGCTGTTGTCTGAAGGCTTCTCAAATCCTCTGTAGATGTACTTCATGAGCAGATCGATGCCATTCTTGTCCAGGGATTTGACGGCAGGCTCTATGTCGCTGCTCCTAAATGACATCAGCACCTTCAACACGACTGCCTGTGCTTTCTCCTGAGAGATAGTCAGAAAGCATACGAGACAGAAAAACAATGATTTATGCCATGACAGTCAGCAGAATCAGATAACAAAATGTGTTACTTAACCTAACTGATGACTGTAAAGAGAAGCTGTACCTTTATTGCTGGATTCTTGCTGTTGATTGGAGGGTTTCTTAGTGCAACTTGGAAAGCTGCAATCATGTCTCCAGTACATTGCAGCAGGTTAAGGAACCTGCTAATATGGTCTTATTCAAGAACATGAAGATTAATTTATCTCTAGCATAAAAAAGCAGTTTACCATGTTAAAGAAGCAGTTTGTCATGTTTAAAGTCCACAACATATGCATTGCAAGTTACCTTTTAGAGAAAAGGGGAAGGGGCTGCTCTGTTCCAGTTGGAGTGAAACTAGTTTCTGGGCCAGAAAAATGAGAACAGAATGAGGAAACGAAAAAGATTCCTTGAATAGCAATATTACATGTAATTTTTTTCTGATAGGAGTGGTAAATATACACTGATCAGCCATAGCATTAAAACCTAATATTGTGTAGGTCCCCCTTGTGCCACCAAAACAGCTCTGACCTATCGAGGCATGTACTCCACAAGACCTCTGAAGGTGTGCTGTGGTATCTGGTACCAAGATGTTAGCAACAGATCCTTTAAGTTTTGTAAGTTGCTAGGTAGAGCCTCCATGGATAAGACTTGTTTGTCCAGCACATCCCACAGAAGCTCAATTGGATTGAGATCTGGGGAATTGAGGCCATGTCAGAACCTTGAACACTTTGTCATGTTCCTCAAACCATTCTTGAACAATTTTTGCAGTGTTCCGCATTATCACTATTGTAAGTCGCTCTGGATAAGGGCATCTGCCAAATGCCATAAATGTTAATGTAAATGTAAATCTGCTGAAAGAGGCTATTGCCATCAAGGAATGCTGTTGCCATGAAGGGGTGTACTTGGTCTGCAACAATGTTTAGGTAGGTGGTACGTGTCAATGTAACATCCACATGAATGCCAGGACCCAAGGTTTCCCAGCAGAAAATTGCCCAGAGCATCACACTTCCTCTGCCAGCTTGCCTTCTTCCCATAGCGCATCCTGGTTCCATCTCTTCTCTAGGTAAGCGACGCACATGCACCCGGCCCTCCACATGATGTAAAAGAAAATGGGATTCATCAGACCAGGCCACCTTCTTCTGTTGCTCCATGGTCCAGTTCTGATGCTCGTGTGCCTATTGTAGGCACTTTCTGTGGTGGACAGGGGTCAGCATGGGCACTCTGACCGGTCTGCAGCTGCGCAGACCCATACGCAGCAAGCTGCAATGCACTCCGTGTTCTGACACCTTTCTTCATAGCCAGCATTACATTTTTCAGCAATCTGTGCTACAGAAGCTCTTCTGTGTAATGAGATAATCAACGTTACTCACTTCACCTGTCAGTGGTATTAATCTTATGGTTGACCAGTGTAGTTGGTCTTTTTTTGATTCCCTTCCCAAAGCACACATACAGCATCAACTGTGGAGTTGGGTCATGATAAAAACTCTCACATTTTCTGGAATGATTTCCATGACCTAGATACAGAACTAGAGGATCTCAATATGGAGGAAAAAATTACAAAGTTTTTAACTTACAAAGAAGACTTTCCTCAGCTCACCAACAACTTGGTTAGAAACTTTTCACAAAAGGTGTAGGGGCAAGGAAGGGAAGGTAAAAGATCATGAAAATGATTTTGCAAGCTGATGGGTTCAGGGGGTCACAATTTGAATAAACATTTTAATACACTACTTAATCTCCAACATGTTAATTTCATAAAATTTTAATGCTAAAATAGCAAGTCTCATGGGACCAAAAAAACAGAGAAGAAAGTCAAGCTCCCCAAGCTTGCTGTAGCAGTTCTCAATGTGTAGCAAATTTGTGGAAACAATCCATGATGTACTTTGAAGGATGATAAATGAACAAAAGGATGATAAATACTTATATCTAATATTTTTACTAGCATAAACCTGCCTAAAATAATCACTGCATTAACAATAGCATTGTGTTTAAATCTAATGTTCTAGTAAAATGCAGTGCATGCTAGGGAAATGCAAATGCTGCAAACCTGAAGGAATAAACACAAACCCTACTGGAACCCAGTACACTGCCCTGAGGGACCTTGTATTTTTAGATTAATTCGAAATCAACAACACAACCTCAACACCTGTGAGTTCCCCAAGATAGCTACTGTAGAGGCAAATAATTCTGCTGCAGTAGTGCTTGTGTCCAGCAATGACAGAATGAAAATAGTATTTTATGATGATTTTATCCAGTCTACAATGCCTGGTTTGCAAATAAGAGGATCAAACAATTATATTTATTTCAGGTGTGTGACTAAAAAGAACATGAGAAAGAAACAATAGTTTTTGCAACAAGTAGATGCTTATCATTTATATGAAAAGTTTTATAATATTTGGGGCTTGACTTACTTGTCTCTGAAACTATATTATATATATATATATACACATAAATAAGTGTTATGTTAATTTTCAAACTGAATGTTTCTTCACAAAGTAAATTTTAAAAATATGCTTTACTCTAATGATTATTAGTGTTGTGATGTTCTTAGTCAACTGTGGGTTTGAATTCTAAGGGTTAGTCTATATTGCTTGAGATACCATCTAGAAGGAACTAACCATACAGGTTCAGTGGCTGATGAGAGCCAAAAAAAAAACCTTCCCTATGCAAAGCAGAAGACTTCACCACAATGATCGTACGTGTTCGGCAGTTACTGGCTCACAACTGGAAATATGCCAAGAATGTTCTTTTTAGTACCTGATCCCACAATAAAGGCCAAAATAGTAACATACAGCCTGAAATAATGCAATTACTGGCTGCAGCACCAAAGCCAATAGCCAGACTGCCTTTGCAGTGGCAACAATACAGTCTCTGTAAAAAACAGAAATTTCTCTTTTAGTAACTGCACTATTTTACTGATTAATAATAATAATAATAATAATAACAATAACAATAATAATACAGAAGTGAGTAATTTAATATGTGTTTTGGCTAATCAAATAGACATCATTAAATTACTCACTGAAATAAATGCAGACCATTCCACAAATGCACATGGAGTGACCTAAAAACAAATGCAGCTGACTCCACAAACCACAGGGTGTGTGAGGTTGTGGGTTTCAAATATATTTGTGAACCAAATACTTATTTGTGAATTATCAAATATTTGTGCATCTCATTTTATATTTGGGAATCACAATATGTGGATCTTGTTTTATTTGTAAGTTGTGCAACAAATATACTCCCATAAATTTCATGCTTAAAAAGAAACACATCTGACTGTCCGCATCTCAAATGAATGTAGTACAGGTACACATTCTTTGTTAACAGCCTATTTTGTTGAACATCTTTATTTTTATAGTAATAAGCAGCTGATGGTGGCCTATCTATTGGTGCTAGTTCTTATGCCATAATCCATTCTTGACCACAACTATGGGTAAACAATATTCAAACACATTTTGAACACCCTGAGAGGTTCATACATTGGGCCCCTTGCTTTCCGTATGGTCCCTTTGGGTTGCCTGTCTACACAAAGCCCTGGAAATCACCCCTTAACATGCTCCATGTCCAAAAGAAGGCTGCATACTAGGTCTAAATAATACGTGTCACCATAATGCTTTCAAACAGACACATAGAAATTGCATGTCCCATCCACAGTGTATTCCTACCTTGCACCCAGTGTTACCAAAATACACTCTAGATCCGCAGCGACCATGACTAGTAGTTATTTCCCTAGTTACTTTTTCCTCTAAAAACCTTTATGAGACATGAGACAACAGAATTTAGAGGAATATCATGTACACCATAGGTTCCTATCCCTGGTTCTGGAGTACCCCATTCTGCATGATTTCCCTGCTCCCAACACACCTAATTCAATTAATCAGCTAATTATCTGTTATGTAGGCTCCATATTTATGCATTCATTCCCTGATCTTCAGCAACCACTTCATGGGTTGCGGTGGCTGCAGAGCCAATCCTGGTGTAGGTACCAGGCATCCACAGATAGGAGGCGCACTTTTATAGCAACTGGAAGTAGGTAAGACGAGTACATGTCACCCCCGCGAATCATCACAAGGACTTCACCAGCTTTTGTCTGGTCTCTCTGGGTCCAACTGGCATCCAAGAGAGAAGTTATCTCTTAGGCTGATCGACTAAGTAGGCGAGGAAGCCTGCTTTTCTCTCATCTGAGCTCGTAATGAGAGAAATGCTCACCTCTCCCAAGGGCATAAAATCAATCACATCAAACGCATGTTTTTTCTTTCTTTTTTCCCCTGCAAGTTTACTTTTACTTTTAATGGTAAGCTTTCAACTTCTTCAGCTTTCTGAGTTTTACTGTGCTGCATAATTTGAAGCCGCAAACAGTTCGGTAAATCAGTATTCTTTTAAACTAGGGAATCGCGTGCACCACCAGCGAATATCCTTTCACGTCTTTGATCTCTCTCTTATCTTTGCATGTGATCTCACTCTGTTCTTACGAACACGGTCACTCAGTCAGTGATCTCCATGTATGTCGAAAAATAAGATGTAAATTTCGTAGCGTGATTCACATTAAAGATACTGCGCTTTGGAACTTATTTTGTCATTGGAAATATTTTATAGTTTATATCGCTGGCCATCCACCACCCCAAGTCTTGAAAGGCCCCGCCATATTTCTATTCCCTATTGTTCTCCTTGTTTCACATACCTGGAGGCACGGCCACGTATCTTACCTGGTTCCTGGTTAGTTTTAATAAGCTCAGCGCGAACGCGATCTCTAAAGCTCTAAAGTCTTCTTTGTCTATCCCTATTTAGAATTTGGTTCATAGTTCAACATGTACCTTGCATTTCCAATACTTCCTGTATAAACAGAACCATTTCTGTGGTAGATCACAGAGCACGCGCGCACACAAAAAGGGGCATAAAAAGGTAGCATAGCCAATCCACCTGGAAGGAAACAGAAGAACCCCAGAGGAAATCCATGTGGACACTGGGAGAACATGTGAAACTCCAGACAGACAGTAACACAAGCTCAGTATGAAACTGGACAGTCTGGAGCTGCAAGGCAGCAACATAAACAAATCCACTGCACCAGCATATAATATCTATGCATAATAATGATTTTCTGTAAAACAAGCATCTCTCATGTGCAAAAGGAAACATATTGCTGTATGCTACATGAGTTTACTTACATTACACAACGCAAAATATATATTTAAAATAAAATATCTATACACATCAACATGACAGGAATTTCACTGACTGAAATTTCTACTCCTCACTAAAAGTAAGTTTGAGGAATTTGATAACTCTAGCTATGAGCTGTAGGTAGTTTTAGTCAAATTAACATTTTTATCAAGTTTGAGTAATAATTCTGAAAAGCAGTCAACTAACAAGTGTGCCTCCTATATGGCTGGAATGAAAGCCTGCAGCCACACAGGCCCTTTGCAGATCAGACTGAAGACCCTTGTTTTAGATGGACAGCAAGACCTTTGGGACAGTGTGGCTTTCTGATCCTTCTCCCCTTCTCCCCAGAGTATAGATTAAGGTTATGATTGGATGGTGACTGCATTTCACCGTGGCAGTATTGTATCACACTGATCAAAGGGGAAATGCAGTGCAAGGGGAAAATACACGTACTTCTGTCATCAAGTCCATCATTAAGGACTCCAAGCGACGTAAGAGACATTTTCTGGCAGGATTTTGCTTTTCACGCTGTGTCTCTGTTTAATGTTATGACAGTTTCCATACTTTCCATTTGTCTAGTTCGCAAAAAAAATAAAAATAAAAAAAATAAAATAAAAAGCCCGAACGAGATTACAGCTGCTGTAAACCAAGTGTGCAAAGATCACACCAAAACAGTGATCATGAACGATGTGTGGACAATCACATGCTGTACGCAACATAATGAACCAGAATGTGCAGGTTTCTGTGGTTGCGCTTATTTAAAAATGTATTGTCAAATGACCCTAACCATTCTGAAAGGATATTGTCGGATAAGATCGTCCACCTCAGCTGTATCTGGTCCTTGCTGTTCTGCCGCTTCGTCCTGCTGCTCCTCTACAAAGCGATTCTCATCGAACTCGTCCACGTCCACCTTCCTGAAGCGGGAGGACAGTGTGTTCTTCGCCATCGACTTTGCGCCTTAAAATGGATCAAGTTTTAAACGCAACAAATAAAACTTGGAACCCCGTTTAAGGCAGGTCACTCCAGAGGTCTCAGAGGCATGGGGAAAGTCAAGCTGCCTCCATCACGCTACTTGTGGCTAAAAACAAACAAGAGTTCGCCGCGAGAGGCGCAAGGAGACGGACGGCGCCACTTGGTGGACGGAGTGTAGTGACGTGTAATTTACACAAGACAAACGAATGCCCTCAAACATCAATGAACTGAAGTAATGTTGTAAAGAAGAGTGGGTCAAAATTTCTCCCAAACGGTTTCTGAATGTTGGTTTACTTTTTTGGCAAACATGACTAATCAAATCTGTTGTGTGTTTTTTGTTGTCACCTGAGGTTATTTGTTTGTTTATAGAAGTTGGTGAGGACCACACAATTGTTATTTAGCCCCTGATAAAATTGAAGGAGGCTGTACTTTCTTTTTTCCATAACTGTTAAAAACTGTGAAAAAATTAGGACACCCCATGAAAGCCTGTTTTTTTTTAAACATAGTTAAACATATGGACATTTGAGCTTCATTTTATTGGGAGATTCAAGTAATAAACAACTAAACAAATAAAGAAACATCTTTTTAAAATGATCTGTAAAATGTAAAATGTAATTAAAAAAAATCCAATTTCTTGTGAGGAAAAAGTAAGGACACCCCACATTTATTTGTACTTAAAATGGCTAAAATTACCTACAGGTGTATCACATCAGGTGCAAATTATTAGAACATCGTTACAGAGCATTTTGAAGGAGACTTGCCTTATTTAAACCTCAGACATTTAGTTTGGCTTGCTCTTAATTGTTGAAGTGAGAGGTATCACCATGGTGAGAGCCAAAGAGCTCTCTGAGGCCTTCAGAAAGAAGATTGTTGATGCTTAGGAGTCTGGTAAGGGATATAAAAAGATCTCAAAAGAATTTGTAATCAGCCATTCCACTGTCTGGAAAATCACTTACAAGTGGAGAACATTTAAAACAACTGCCAACATGGCCAGGTCAGGCCATCCAAGCAAATTCACCCCAAGAGCAGACCGCAAGATGCTTAAAGAAGTCTCCAAAAACCCTAAAATATCATCATGGGATCTACAGCAAGCTCTTGCTACAGTTGATGTCAAAGTGCATGAATATACAATCAGAAAGAGACTGCACAGCTTTAATTATCATGGGAGTGTCAGTATGAGATTTTTGATATGAGGAAATATTTGGACATATTTTAGTGAAATAATTTTGTCAATGTCCAGATATTTTTGTATCTGACTGTACATTCTTCCTCCATCTGATTTTTTTTCCACTTTGTTATTTTTTAACCTTTTTTGTTAATTCTGAGATGAATTTACAGACTGCAGGGCTATAATTAGTGATTCTATCAAACAAATGGCAAAAAGAGAAAGCTTTTTCATGAACCACTATGAAACCATTCATGTGGGTGAGTGCTGTAAGTGCAGTGTAGGCGATAACCAGTGTTTGTTGACACCACACTGAGTCCGCCAATGAAACAAAAAGAGGGAATTTCATACTAAACAGGCTGTAACTTTGGAATTAATAAAAAATTAATTCCAACTAAATTACCCAGTGTGTCTCCATCGCTCTTGGTTTCGATCTAATGTATGTACTTTTGCCTGCCTTTTTTCACTACTCCTTCTCCTCCTCCACTTGCAACCATTTAGACTTTTGAATTCTGAGTGACTGTTACGTTCTGGGGTATGTTCGCGTGTTTTGCGCGCTCTCTCTCTCTCTCTCTCTCTCTCTCTCTCTCTCTCTCTCTCTCTCTCTCTGCAGCACTGCCTCATTGGAAAACGTTCCTGTCCGTCTCGATTATCCCCGCTGATGTCATTTGCCGTGACCACCAATCAACCTCTGACCCCGCCTGTTTAAAAACCGCAGCCATTCATTCATGAGGAGTTATGGCTGTTGACACAAAACCCAGTTGTACCTCTGTTTTCTAGTTACGCTGCCTTACTGTGTTTTTTTTCTTTTTTTCTTTTTTCTTTGTTCTTGTATGTCATTTGGTCCGTGTTTCCCCCGCTTTGTTCTAGTCACTTGTTTTGTGTAGTTAAACTTAGTGTTCGTTACGCTGGTGTATGACTTTGTTAGTGTTGGGGAAGAGTGGACAGGTAAGTAAGTCACGTGACACACATTGTACAGCACGTAGGAATTCCATTTTCTGTATTAGACACATTAGGTTAGGAGCGAGCACTACCCTCTGTACGTTTTGTTTGGATAGATAGAATGGGTTAGTTAGCGCGTCCTGGACACTGAAGACTTATTTTGCTATCTTTTGTTATAGTTAGGTCAGAGGGCTTGGAACTAGTTAGACTTGTTTTGTTCATTTCTTTGCTTAGGTGCCGCTAGCGTCCCTTTTCCCCTTTAGTGTCTTGTTACTTGTTTACTGTAAATAATTTGTAAATGCTTTAGAGATTTAGAGACATTTATTAAAAATCCCACCATAGAGCAGCTTGACAAGTGCAGGAAGGATGGATTGTTTGCAATAGCGGCACATTATAAAATCCCCGTTGCTAAGCAAACCCTTTAAAAAGAAATCAAGCATACAGTATTGCAACATTTGGTTCAGTTAAAGAGAGAGTTCGGTTCAGTTCAGTTGTCTAGTACTGTTGATGAGGAGACCGATGGGGAGACGCACTCTCTTGGTGCTGATGCCGGCTTCTGCCACTGGGAATGTGCTGAACGGGGGGAGGATCTGGCTGCAGTTGAGGCCGAGGAGTCCAAACAAAGTCAGGAAACCAGTTTCTTCTCACGATGATGTGCTGCCACCCAATTTCCTGAGGCAGTTCCCCTGCGTAAGATTACTGCACCTGTCATCTTTAGAGCACTAATAAAATTCTTTTCTACTTTTGGCTTACCGAAAATTGTACAGACTTATCAGGGTACAAATTTTCTATCCAAAATCTTTACACAAGTTTTGAAAACCCTTGATATTACTCACCGAATTGCCAGCGCGTATCACCCAGAAAGGTGATACGAAGGGGACACTTAAATCTATGCTCCGGAAATATTGTTGTGACACAAATAAAGATTGGGACGAGGGATTTCCCTTAGTTTTATTTGCTGCCCGAGAGACGGTACAGGAAAGTCTCGGTTTTAGTCCCGCGGAACTCGTATTTGGTCACACGGTTAGAGGGCCGTTAAAGGTTCTAAAAGAGAACATGATGTCAAACGAGACAGATCGTAAAACTAACATCTTAGATTATGTGTGCAAGTTCCGAGAACGACTACATACCGCCTGTTCTCTCGCTAAAAAGTCTCTGGCTGCTGCACAGAAAGGCATGAAGCGCCTTTTTGACGAGAAAGCAGTTTCTCGCTCATTTAAACCTGGTGACAAAGTTCTGGTTTTATTACCTGTCCCTGGTTTAGCTCTTTCAGCACGTTTTGCTGGGCCCTATGAAGTGAAGAAAATCAGTGAGACCAATTATGAATAAGTACTCCTGATAGGAAGCGTCAGTCTCGTGTATGCCATATTAACATGTTAAAAGCTTATCATGATAGAAATGCGCAGGTCTCGGCTATGGAAAAGGTGAAAGAGCTTGTTGTTTTTTTGATGGCAGTAGTCTGTACTGCAGAACCCTCCGCGGTTGTGGATGGGGCAGATGAGGATGGTATTGTGCTGCGCAACGCTCCTCAGCAGTGTGCCCGTTTGCATAACTCTGAAATACTGAGAGTAGGGATGGGCGATACCACTTATTTTCTTTTCGATCCGATACCAAGTACTTTCAAGACAAGTATCGCCGATATTGATACCGATACTTCTATGAAATATTTTTATGTAAGTGATTTTATAGTGTCTTTTGAGCCATCATGATTAATATTAAATAAACTGCAATAGACATGAGTTCTTTTTGCTACATTTATTAAAAAATACTGAACACTATTAATCAAATAGCAACTTGTATAACAAATATATAGCACATTCTACAAACCGTTTTCAGTATTTGTCACGTAATGTTTCAACATTTCTTCCCTTTACAGGTTTTTGAGATGAAAAACAAGTGAATATTGACATTAACGTTTTTCTCCTGAGCCTTTTTTTTCTTTGACTGATCAACTCTCTTGCTTTTGAAAATAAAATTAAATAAAATAAATAAAACCTTGATAAAAGTCAATAGACTGGAATGCACTGAAAATCAAACCAGGGATGTCTGTGAGGCTAGAAACACTTTAAATTATTTAAATGTCAAATCAGCTGAACTTCAGGTTGAATCTTACATTTAAGTTAGAATCTTCATTTGTGCATGTACTGATATACACAGCCAGTCTGTGTAAAACATTAAATGATAGATTTAGAACTGATTTATAAGTTTTTGTGAAGGAACAAGAGAATGTTGACATTTTTCCCCTTTAGCCTGTTTCTTCTTTGACTGAGCAACTCCCCTGCTTTGGAAAAAAATTCTCTCAGAAGGGACAGATGATGCAGTGATCCCAAGATATTTTTTTGCTAGTTTGCTGAGAGCTGGGAAGGTTTGTTCATGATTTCTCCACCAAACTAATGGGTCTTGGTTTCGGGGAACTATTTTTTTCTTCAGCATAGCGACTCATTTCAATTATAGAATCACTGCTTCCTGATTGTTGTTGTTGTGCTGATAGAACCTGCAAGTCAAAATCCCCCCATATGCCTCCTTTAGCTGTAGATGATGCAGTATATGGGGTCACTGGAGGAGTCACTGTCACTGATGAGGCACAGCTTGCTGTAGGTTCTGGCACAGACCTTAGGACAGATGTTGAGGTAACTTCTTGTGGTGCAGCAGCCAAGTGGACATCCCGCATTTCAAATAGGAGTCGCTTTTTCACAGCTTCTACATGATCTTTGTCACGAAATGCCAGGTGCTTAAACCTAATGTCAAGAAAGGTGCTGGCAGCAAGGCTGTGTATGGTTTCAGTCCCACAGAATCTACGCTGACATTGCTGTGCCAGTTCTGTGGCAAAAGATCTACCTTGACACTCAGTGGCAGCAGTTGCTCTAAGCAGCAGTGATACTAGAGGAAGGACCTTTGAGACAGAAACATATTTTTCTGCTGATATTAAATATAATTATATTATATTTTTTAATTATATTTTTCTGTTGCCTCCTCAAAAGGTTTCAAGGCCTCAATGATCAGGTGGATAACAGACCACTCTTCATTTGTAAAGCACAGGTCACTCTTCCCAAGTAAACAGAGGGCTGTGGTAACTGGATCCATTTGTTCATGTAGCCTCTCCAACATGTAGAAAGCTGAATTCCACCTGGTTTCAACTGAAATAATCAGCTTATGTTCTGCCACTTTCAGTTGATTTTGTATCTGTTTTTAAGCTTCTCTGTGGCTTTTGTGCTGTGGTGGAAAAAGGATACAATGCTTCTGCATTTTTCCAGTAGGTGAGAGGTCTCAGGAGATGCTTTTATTGCATCTTTGACCACCAAGTTTAATGTGTGGGCAAAACATGGGTAATGCATCCATCCAGCCTTATGTACTGCAGAAACCATATTTGCACCGTTGTCTGTGACAACTGCAAGCACCTTTTGAGTTATGCCCCATTCTTCAGCTATTCTTTTCAGCTCTGCACTAATATTGTCAGCTGTGTGCTGTAGACTGAAATGGTAGGTTTCTAGCACAAATCCCTGCATTTGCCAGTTGTCAATAAAATGGCAGGTCACAGTTAAATATGCCTCTGTGGACCTTGAGGTCCACATACTGTATCTGTTGTGAGAATAACATGGTTTGCATGTTGTAATGCTGCCTTTACTTTGGCTTTACAATCAGCATACATTTTGTTAATTGTGCTCTCCATCAGCTTTTTCCGGCTAGAGATCTGGTAATTTGGATCAAGAATCTTGACAAGAGCAATAAATTCTCTGTCTTCTACAACTGAGATTGGCTAGAGGTCCCTTACAATCATCTCTCCTATGTTTCTTGTAATTTCTGATGCTCTCTGTGAGTCATCTATAAAATATAATACATATATTATGTTCTTAAAGCTGTGTTCCCTCCCAGGTATTACTTGACACTTAAACTATGCAATTTATTTAATAAACATGTTTTAAATTCTATAAATATTATATAAGTGATTTTATTAAGAATATCCACCAGATATCAGGTAACAGAAATAGATATAGGCTGAAGAAAAAATGTATAAAAGGTTTTAATAAAAATCCTACTGTTTAAATACTTATATGCAGTGTAATATTCTGCTCCACATGAAATACTGTAATATCTTCATATCTGAAACAGTTTGTATTGTTCAGAGTATAGCTATGATAAATATGACTCGACTTTTTGTATTCAAATAATCTAATCACCACTTGGTACCTGGATAATGTCCACCTCTCTGAAAGGATTCTGCTAAAGAACTCTGCCTCAAGCCAGAAGATGGGGGTCGTGTCTGTGTTACCTCCTCTGCTCGCCTCAGCTGTACTTCGTCGTGCTCTATAGGGTGTTTTGCTTTTAAATGCTTTGTCATATTTGTGGTATTGCCACAGTGGTGTACTGTTTTTTGACAAATGTCACATGAAGCTTCATCATTATTAACTGGAGTGAAATAACTCCACATTATGCTTCTTTTTCTTTCAGTCATAACTGCAGCCATGCACTCAAACGAACCCCTTTTGAACCTGCCTTGCACTGAGTGAGCGAGTGCTGTTATGCGGTGATACAGCGGAAGAAGATATAGTTCCCATTGACTTTACGATTTAAGTGTATTTATATACTATACGGCATACTACTTCTATGAAAATGTTCTAAAATCACTTGTTTAAAAAAACTGATAGGATCGATACTTGTTTTTGAGAATCGATTCTTTTGATACAGTGGCAGTATCGAAAATATCGATACTTTAGGATCGATCCGCCCATCCCTACATAGAGTCCATTTGGTTGATTTGACACAGAATGCCCAGATGCAACTGTAACGAGCATCCAGGAATATTAAATGCTTTTCTCCTTTTATGTCCGTAAAGACGACTCGTACTTGAGCTTACGTTTCTTTTATTCAACCTTCGCACCACACTGAACAGACAATGTCAAAAAAAAAAAAATGTAAATAAAAAATTCTAGTGTCAACATCACTCTCTGTTATCCAAAACGTCATTACGTAGAGCAAAACACCTGTTTTGAATGGGCCTAATTTTCATTGCCTTTTCAATATACACATATATGCGAAAGGAATAAAAATGTTACACATTCCATGTGTGACATCGTATCTGTCCATGCCTGTAGAATTTGCTGCATGTCTGAAGGGCCATGATTTCTGTTCAACAGAGCCCTAACTGATCCATTAACAAACAGTTGGTAAATTACCTTGTACTTTACTTTGAGGTTGTTCCACTTTATTTATCAGGCTTCTTTGGGTGTTACGGAAAAGGTGGCATTATTCACGAAGATACTGGGCAAAGCACATAATAAAAACCATTTCAGACCGATGAAAATTCCAACGAGCAGTATGTTTTAAATGAGGAGTTGTTGAACAAACAAATCTATTGTTTGAAGAGCATTTGTTTGTTTGTTTTACGCACTGAAAAAGTAATGCATTCTATATATAGTAATTTCACCTCATTAAAATATAAATTACATTTTTAAAAAGTTTTCTTCAGTTTACATTTTGGCAGAAATTTCACTGATTTACTATTTTATATTTTTGGAATTATGCACATATTTTCAACAGGTCAAGTGAATGCATTACTTTTCTCATTATTTTGTTTAAAGATCTTATGTTTTTCATTTAGTACTGCCTTTCAGAAGCTACATAAGATATTTATGTTTCCCAGAAGACAAACTAATAACAATTTACACAGATCATCCTGTCAAATATGCAGAGGATGCTGGAAAAGCAACTAATGTGCAGTACCTGGAGGATTTTTCTGAAGAACAGTGGGCAGTCTAACTGCTCAGGACAAACAAGGGACTCATGAACAACTATCACAAAACACAAAAACAGTCCTTGATCATCCAGGTAACAACACACCATATTAAGAATCAAACATATGTAAACTTTTGAATTGTTCATTTGTGTAAATTCAGTTATTATTTTGTCTTGTGGACTATATGTAAACATCTGCTATGTGAAGTAGCTTATTCAGGGCAGTACTAAATATAAAAAAAAAGCAATTTTTTTATGATCTCTTATTTTATTATTAACATTTAGCAGATTCTGTAAGGTGTATGTAAACTTATGATCCCAACTGTGTGTAGCCTACAAAAAATTTAGGTGCCTTTCTACAGCCTATTTGTCTAAGCTATGCAAAATGTCATTTGAGCCATAAATTCAAAGTATCCTTTAATGCATTACAGTGGGACATAATGCACATCCAGAATAAATGCAATGAAGTTAGACAGTTCTGTATATGGTCAAGCAGGCCTGTGATTCCTCAGTCAGCAGCCTTCGCCTGATCCAGTGTAAATTAGGTAGCAAGGATTAGGTAGCAATGGTGCTGTGATTCCACGTTGGTATTTAGTTGTGAAATGTGACAGTATTTGCACACAATTTTGCATTCAAAAAATAAGAAAGTTAAAAAACTTTGGACATATGTTTTTTTTTGTTATTCATTTTTGCTATATGTTTTTTTGTATTGCTGTGTTGTAATCGACTGTCTGCTGTATATTGTAACTGCAGTGTAACTATCTCCCCTGTTGTTTTAAACATTTTTGAACTTCAAAATTGTTGCAAATCCATAAAAATAGTACTTGGGTTACTTTGTTTCTCTTTCTCATCCAAACCCTGTGTTAGTAATAGATGAAGATTAGTATATTAATATATTAATGTCTTATTGGAGGTTTTTTCTTATAATATGTCTTGTGCTCAACTATAAAAATATCTAATAAGAAGCAAGGTTAAAGGCATATCCTATAAGATAATTCATCAGGTTTACTCAATCAATTTACACCGATCAGCCATAACATTAAATCCACTGACAGGTGAAGTGAATAACATTGATTATGGCTGGCCGCTTTATGTCCCAGGGCGCCCTCATATCTGAGTTTACCTTCTGGCTCTCCCTTTTAGTCATGCTGTCAGAGTTAGTCTTGGCAGAGTTCCTGCTTGCACTCTGCACGCAAAGTACATTGTCCTTAATCATTATGGGACAAAAGCTTCCTAACAATCTCTCTCTCTGTCACTCTCTCTCTCTCTCTCTCTCTCTGTCGAGCTACACATACTACTCCTGAGATACCAGTGATCCTGACCCCTTCTGCTCTCCGGACCTGACTGATCCATCCTGATGCCTTACTTCTGGTTAGAGTTCTTATCAGTTGGAGATCGCCTGCTGCTGCTGGGGGTAGCCCCACATGGATGGCCCAAAGATCATTGGGATTGTTGGGGATGGTGCTGCTTGGGGGCCGTGAAGATGGCTTGGGGATCTCATATGGGGAGCTGTACTGTGATGGCTTGGGACTGTGATTGCTGTGGTGTCTTTGGGGTTGTGGTTGCCACAAGCAGTTTTGCACTCAGGTCTCCATCAGTGGACAGTGGATAGGTTCAACAAACCAGACTAAATGTGAAATCTGTGATGAATTTGCTGGTTGCACAATTGCACTATTTGTCCATGTAGTACACAGTTATAGAAGGGATTTATTTATAATCGCACTATCTGTTATCAGCCAGATGAGGATGGGTTCCCTTTTGAATCTGGTTCCTCTCAAGGTTTCTTCCTCATATAGTCTCAGGGAGCCTCCGGCTTGCTCATTAGGGATAAATTCACACATTTATAATTTATTTTGATTTAATTTAATTTGAATGTATTTATTTCTGTAAAGCTGCTTTTTGACAATATCCATTGATAAAAGCACTATACAAATAAAATTGAATCGAATAGAATTGTAATTGTGATGGCCAGATGACTGGGTCAGAGCATCTCTAAAACAGCAGGTTTTATGGGGTGTTCCTAGTATACAGTGGTTAGTACCTACCAAAAGTAGACCAAGGAAGGAAAACCAGTCAGATGGTGACAGGGACATGGGCGTCCAAGGCTCATTGAAGCTCGTGGGGAGCGAAGGCTAGCCCATCTGGTCTGATCCCATAGAAGAGTTAACTATAAATATAGAGTTAATATTTCAAATATTCAAATATGAAATTTGAACTCTAGACGATAACATTTTTAAGTGCACCAGGATAATATTTTACAAAAATAATGGAAAGTAATTATATAATAATACTACTACTACTACTACTACTACTACTAATAATAATAATAATAATAATAATAATAATAATAAATGTTTCATGAGAACAGACTTTCAGAAGAAATGACTTCAAGACAACAAAGGTAAAGTTTTACATTTTGAATATTAAATATAGTCAAGCAAATGTTTCATAATTGGACATAGGTCTGCCATCCGATCCGCATACTTATATGCCATACCATATTAGAAAATATATTGCTGCGATTTGTCTCGTATTTTCATACACATCGTTGAGGTACAGGTCTAAAAGTGAGACTGGGTAGCTGTACAAGACAATGAATACAACTCAAACTGTGCAGTTTAATGTTGACCAATGTGAAAATAAAAAAATCCATAAAATAATCAGGCTGTTATGGGAGAGGGACACTGTCAAGCTAGATAATATCAGGCTAACTCTTTTATTAGGCTATACATTCATCGAGTTTATCAGGAGCGCCTTCACAGCTATTCAGAGGTCAACGGAGAATGGCCAGACTGGATCAAGCTGACAGAAAGGATACAGTAATACTAGCTCACATAACCAGTCAGATAACCATTATGTACAATTGTGGCGAGTAGAAATGCATCTCAGAATGCACAACATGTTGAAACTTGATTCAGCTGGGCTACAACAGCAGAAGACCATGTCTGGTTCCACTTCTGTCACCCAAGAACAGAAAGCTGAGGATGCAGAGGGCACATGCCTTAGGTGGAGTTAGTAATCCCCCAACTCCGGCATTAGAGCCCTCAGAGAGGGGCGAATGGGTGATGATTTGATGGCATAATTACAAAGCCGACGCTAACGCTAAGGCTCGCTCATGGGAGCACCACTCCTCTCTGCTTCACGTGTCTTAACAGGTTTGCTCTCCTCAGTGAAGCACCCGCTGAGAAACCTGAAAGAGCTCTGGTTATAGGTGACTCTATCTTGCGGCACATGAAATTAGCTAGGCCTTTAGGGGCACCAGCAGCTTTAGTTAGATTAGCCTTCGTCAGTCTGAGGTTATTGAGAGTAACATGGTAGAGGTGTGTAAATTAGTGAAGGCGATGTCCGATGCTGTAGTATGCTCTGGCCCCATCCCAATGCGGTGTGGCGATGTAGCTTACAGCAGGTTATGGTCGCTGAACTGCTGGATGTCCAGGTGGTGCTCCGAAAAGAATGTGGGCTTTATAGATAATTGCACTTGAGGGCAAGGCTGGCCTTTTAGGGCGGGACGGTGTCCATCCCACTCAGGAAGGTGTTGCTCTCATTTCTTGCAGCATAGCACATAGTCTCAGAACAGGCCTAGTTAATCGGTGACAATCCAGGGCCAAGGCCAGGGAGCAGACAAGCAGACTAAACCGACCATCTGCTAGCTGCACTGAGTCGTCAATTAGGTTCCACCGTATTGAGACTGTGTCTGTTCCCCGAGCTAAACAAAATTATAGACATACTCAGACAGTTTGTTTTAGTAACCTAATTAACATAAAATTAAATCAAACCGAATGCGTATCCAGCAACGTTGATCTGAAGCTAGGACTGTTGAATATTAGATCTCTTACATCTAAAGCGCTTATTGTTAATGAAACCATTACTGATCAGGAGTTTGATGTACTGTGTTTAACAGAAATGTGGATTAAACCAAATGAGTTTGTAGCATTAAATGAAGCTAGTCCTCCCGGGTACAGTTACATACATCAGCCCCGTCTAACTGGCAAAGGAGGAGGCGTCGCAGTCATCTATAATGATAATCTAGACATCACACAAAAACCTAGTCATAAATTCAACGCATTTGAAGTTCTTTATTCTAACATAACATTTGTAGCCTCTAAAAATAAGTCTACCCAGGTGATTCCACTAATTATTATTTACAGATCCCCAGGGCCATATTTGGAATTTCTATGCGAATTTGCGGATTTCATCTCTAACCTGGTTGTTTCTTTAGACAAAGCATTAATTGTTGGAGACTTTAATATTCATTTTGATAATCCAGAAGACCCTCTGTGAACAGCAGTTGTGTCCATTCTAGATTCGGTAGGGGTTAATCAGAATGTATTAGGACCCACCCATAGTGGTGGCCACACTCTTGATTTAATACTAACATTTGGATTAAATATAGAAAATATAGTCTCATGTCCACAGTCTGATGCTACTGTAGCTCCACTTAAAAGAAAAATAATTAGGGAGAAAAAGCTGGCACCCTGGTATAGCGAATACACACAAACTTTAAAACAGACCACTCGAAAACTAGAACGTAAATGGCGTCAAACTAAATTAGGAGTATTTCAAATAGCATGGAAGGAGAGCTTTTTGAGCTATAGGAAAGCTCTTAGTGCTGCTAGATCAGTGTATCTCTCCACCCTAATTGAAGATAACAGAAATAATCCTAGATTCTTATTTAATTCTGTAGCAACATTAACTAGGAATAAGACCACAATAGAAACACGCACACAATCATTATATAGCAGTGATGACTTCATGAATTTTTTCAATGGTAAAATTGAAAATATCAGGCAAAAAATTCAGACTATTAATTTAAAACCAGACAGTTTTAAAACTAACCCTGTAGATAATAATATAATAATATCAGATCAACAATTACAATGTTTTACTCCCCTTTGAGAGACCAAATTAATTTCACTAATTTCATCATCAAAATCATCAACCTGTATACTAGATCCTTTACCTACATGTTTCGTCAATGAGATAATTCCTGAAACAATCAAACCTCTTTTAAAGATAATCAATTCTTCCTTTAGCACTGGCTATGTACCTAAATCTTTTAAACTAGCAGTTATTAAGCCCTTGATTAAAAAACCTGACCTTGACCCCTGTCAGCTGTCTAACTATAGGCCAATATCAAATCTCCCCTTTATTTCTAAGATCCTAGAAAAGGCTATAGCATAGCGGCTGTGCTCATACTTACATAGGAACAACATTCATGAAATCTATCAGTCAGGATTTAGGCCTCATCAACAGAGACAGCACTGGTTAAAGTGGTAAATGTCTTACTACTGGCCTCTGATCAGGGTTGTGTCTCCTTGCTTGTGCTGCTTGACCTTAGTGCAGCTTTTTATACCACTGATCATGCTATTCTCCTCTATAGACTAGAAAATGTATTAGGCATTAAGGGAACGGCCCTGGCTCAGGTCTTATTTGACTGGTCGTTATCAGTTTGTAGACGTAAATGGTGACTTCTCTACACATACTAAGGTAAAGTTTGGTGTCCCGCAAGGCTCTGTTTTAGGCCCACTGCTCTTTTCTTTGTATATGCTACCTCTGAGCAAAATTATTTGTAAACATGGTGTTAGCTTCCACTGTTACGCTGATGACACACAGTTGTATGTTTCAGCAAAGCCAGATGACAGACACCAGCTTAATAAAGTTGAGCAATGTGTAAAAGACATTAGAAACTGGATGCTTATTAACTTTCTCTTAATTAATTCTGACTAGACAGAAGTACTTGTACTAGGACCACATGCAGCTAGAAGTAAGCTTTCTGATGACATAATAACTCTGGATGGCCTTTCTGCTTCATCGTGTGTAGCAGTAAAAGACCTTGGTGTGATTATCGACTCTAGTCTTTCATTTGAAGCTCATGTAGATAATATCACTAGGATTGCTTTCTTTCATCTCAGAAATATTGCTAAAATAAGAAATATATTGTCAATACATGATGCAGACAAATTAGTTGCTTTTGTTACCTCTAGGTTGGATTACTGTAATGTCTTACTGTCTGGATGTTCCAGTAGTGCATAAACAAGCTCCAGTTAGTCCAGAATGCAGCAGCGAGAGTCCTTACTAGAATCAGAAGATATGACCACCTAACCCCTATCTTATCCACACTGCTTTGGCTCCCAATCAAATTTCGTATTGATTATAAAATACTACTATTGACCTATAAAGCACTAAATGGTCTCGCGCCACAGTACCTGAGCGAAATTTTGGTCTTTTATGATCCGTCACGCCTACTTAGATCAAAAGGTGCAAGCTATTTGTTGGTACCTTGAATAGTGCGGGCTACAGCTGGAGGTAGAGCTTTCTCTTACAAAGCCCCACAGTTATGGAACAGCCTTCCACTTAGTGTTCAGGGCTCAGACACAGTCTCAGTGTTTAAGTCTAGACTGAAAACATATTTGTTTAGTCAAGCCTTTTGTGAATAGTTTTTTCTTAGGTAAAGGAGCAGATCTGGAGAGTTCATAGGCATAGAGTGTTGTGGTGAACTGGGATGTTTGGATGCTGTCTTCCCCCCACTCTCACGTGTTCACTCAGGTTTGTTGATGGTGGAGTGGCTGCCTGCGTTATGTCCCAGGACGCCCTCATGTCTGTGTTAGCTTCTGGCACTCCCTTTTAGTTATTCTGTCATAGCTAGTCTTGCCGGAGTCCCTGCTTGCACTCTGCACGCAAAGTACACTGTCCTTAACCATTAGAGGACAAAAGCTTACCTAACAATCTCTCTCTCTCTCTCCCTCACTCTCTGTCAAGCTACACATGCTACTTCTGAGATGCCAGTGATCCTGACCCCTTCTACTCCCCGGACCTGCCTGACCCATCCTGATGCCCTACTTCTGGTTGGAGTTCTCATCAGTTGAGTTCGCTCGCTGCTGCTGGGGGTGGCCCCATATGGACGGCCTGAAGAACCATTTGGATTGCTGGGGATGGTGCCACTTGGGGGCTGTGGAGATGGCTTAGGGATCACAAGTGGGGAGCTGTACTGTAATGGCTTGGGACTGCGATTGCTGTAGTGGCTTTGGGGCTACAGTTGCCATGAGCACCTTCATACTCAGGACTCCATCAGTGGACAGATTTTAACCAACCGGACTTCTTGCAAAAACTGTGATGAATTTACTGGTTGCACAATTGCACTATTTGTCCATATAGTACACAATAATAGAAGGGATTTATTTATAATTGCACTATCCGTTGCACCCAGATGAGGATGGGTTCCCTTTCGAGCCTGGTTCCTCTCAAGGTTTCTTCCTCATATTGTCTCAGGGAGTTTTTCCTTGCCACCGTTGCCTCTGGCTTGCTCGTTAGGATAAATTCACATATTTACAATATATGTTTTTGTGAATCCATTTATTTCTGTAAAGCTGCTTTGTGACAATGTCCATTGTTAAAAGCGCTATACAAATAAAATTGAATTGAATTGAATTGAAGATGCTCCAAGCATGCAAAAACATCATGAATCTCAATTCTGTCTCCTCACTCATTACTGCAGAATTCTTAAAACCCCCCAAAAAAGAAATTATGGTTATAATATGATTTATAAGTCAATATATATTTTATATATTTAAAAATAACATTTAGAAATAACTGTAATTAAATAAATACATTTTGAGTGATTTTGAATGCTGTGAAAAAAAAAAACTCGGAGTGATGCAGTCAATGGGATGACAAATGAGAAACCTGGACTGGTAATTTAGAGTGACTGCTCTTCCTAGAAGTGAGCTTATTTTTTTTAAACATTTATTCGTTGTATCTGTTTTTACTTCTGGGTTTGCTGATGCTGATTGTAAAACTGGCATCATAACTGGTCATAGTCCAGTTACTGATATAGTCCAGTCAGGCAATGTTCTTTGTCAATATGCTTTTAGATTGACATTGACAGCTGCAGGTTATGCTTCAGGATAAGCAATCTGTAGATCCCACATGGTTGGACAGGTGAGATTTGTCCCGTAGTTCATTATATCAGCTATCACTGCAACAACATAGAATTTGAAATAGCTGCTAGTAAAGCATACAGAAGGTACGTGTGTCATGATATGATGGATGTGCAACACCAGAACAAAGTACTGTCAAGAAATCATATTCTTATCTAGAGATATTTTGATATCGGCTTTAGAACATGTAAGGACTAGAAACCAATGTTTGAATATAATTAATTGTGAAAGTTTGCGTATAATTGAATGTGAAAACAGTGCAGATTACAATAGTAGAGTTCAAGCACTATACAGTAGAAGGTAGAACTGTAGACTACAGGGATACGATCCAGATAGATATGAACTCTTCATGATTGCAACTTCTTTGTGACCTTCTGAAATTAATTACATTAGTTATCTAATTTAGTTATATAAATTTACATACAAAATACAGTTTGTTCTTTTCACACTTGTTGGGTCCAAAATTCTGAGACCACACTGAAAATCTGGGATTTTTTTCATTTAAAATAGGAAATAAACATAAGGTTTTAGAATTTTAAATATTTAAAACAAAGAAAGTAAATGTTTAATATCTTGAATATTTAATATTCAAGATTTTGCACTATTTCTAGGTCTCTATTTAAATGTAAGCAAATTTGTGATATTGACCATGTTAACTGATTTGAACAATAGGTCAGATTTTCCTCATGCCTAATCTCTTCTATTAAAGCATGTGTTCAGACAACACTCCGATGGATTTGATCTAAAATGGATCATAAGATTTTGCTTGTGGAGTAAACTTGCCAGCTCAAGTGCACACTGTCAGTAAAGCAAAAAGGGGACATAGCAAACCCTAAGAAACTCTGCTGTTCATGTAAATATTTCAAAGGTTCTACTTTTCACTCAAGCTGTCTAATATAATTTGTTTTGAAAATCATTGCAATAAATTAGAAAAAAAAGCAAACTAGAAGCATTTTCAATAGTAGTCTCAGACTTCTGGAACCCCACTGTAAACCTTTTGCCAAATATTAAAGTGTGCTTTATTGCATGTCTATTTTTAAAATAATGGGAACGGTGGTGGTCCAGGGGCCCTAAGTGACCACTTATACAGCTTATTGCAAGAAATGGCCCTGATATGTCATATTACCTTGTGTTAATTAAAGTGATCAAATTATTCATCCTACATTATGCCTATTGTGTGTTCTTCCCTCAGAAAAATCAGAAATTACTGCCACCTCTGGTGAAAACTACCACCCTCCAGTATTCACAGGCATCCCCTCTTCAGGATGCTCCTTCTACAGCTCTACCTAGGGTGTAAATACTAAAACATTAACAGAACAGCTGTATTTAACACCATCAAAACTGTTGCTCTAACCTGTCAAGCAAAATCAGTTCCAATATAAACTCTATCAATTCAATTCAATTCAATTCAGTTTATTTGTATAGCGCTTTTTACAATGTCATTGTCTCAAAGCAGCTTTACACAAACAAAAAAGTAAGATGAAGTGTGAGAGTGTGTCTGATGAGCAAGCCGAGGCGACGGTGGCAAGGAGATGGAGATAGGAAGAAACCTTGAGAGGAACCAGACTCAACAGAGAACCCATCCTCATATGGGTTAACAGGAGTGTGTGTGTGTGTGTGTGTAAATGTGTATTTGTGTAGTCCATAGAAAACAGCTGAGGCGTCTTCATGGCAGAATGAGGCGCCGCCGGTGGACAGGTCCAGAGTGGTGGTGTTTGGGCGGTGGGC
>CM041001.1:9796435-9807875 GCA_022985145.1 Pangasius djambal | reverse complement strand
TCTTATTACCTTGCTGACTGATTGCACCTTTCAGGAAAGAACACACTGCTTTAGCATAGTCAAAACTTAATCACACACACACACTCATTTCCGTCTGGCTTGTCTGACTGTCTGCTCTTTCCTCTACAATCCTCCATCAAGAATCTGACACACTGACAGAGAGACAGACAGTGTGTGTGTGTGTGTGTGTGTGTGTGTGTGTGTAAATTTTTTTTTTCAGATAGCTGGCTTTGACAAAAGAAAGTATTGAAATCATTCTCATGGCTGGATCGGGAAGCTGTCACAAGGTTGCGATGGACTTTAACAGGAAACATGGCAAGCATATCACACACGACAGTGCTGCCAAACTTATTAACAAATTCAAAAAGACTGGAATTGTTGCGGACCAACTGAGAAGTGGATGTCCACGAACATCCACTGACGAAGGCACAACCGATGTGGTGCAGGCGTACATAGTCCCCTATGTATGGAGACTTCTGGGACACCCTGTATAACTGTCTTCTATAGCTCTGCCTCAGCCATCTGACAAATATAAGAAAAGTATCCTTATACATTATATACAATGGATATAAAAAGTCTACATACCCCCGTTAAAATGGCAGGGTTTTGTGAAGTAAAAGAATGGCACTAAGATAAATCATGTCAGAACTTTTATAGGGAACAAAATAAAAATAAAAAAACTTACAATAACCTAGTTGCATAAGTGTGCACACCCCTAAAATTATACTTTGTTGAAGCACCTTTTGATTTTATTACACCACTCAGTCTTTTTGGGTAAGAGTCTATCAGAGTGACACATCTTGACTTGGCAATATAGCCCCACTCTTTCTTGCAGAAACATTCTAAATCCATCAAATTGTGAGGGCATCTCCTGTGCACAAACGGCTTCAGGTCGCCACACAGATTTTTAGTTGGATTCAGGTCTGGGCTCTGGCTGGGCCATTCAAAAGCATTGATCTTCTTTTGGCTAAGCCATTCCTTTGTTGATTTGGATGTATGCTGTGGGTCATTGTCATGCTGAAAGGTGAAATTTCTTTTCATCTTCGGCTTACTAGCAGACACCTGAATATTTTGCACTAAAATCGACTGGTATTTTAGCAATTCATGATTCCCTCCACCTTGATAAAATCCCAGTTCTGGCTGAAGCAGCCCTAAAGCATGATGCTGCACACCATGCTGCCACATGTTTTGGGGTGATTTATTTGGGCTTGGATGTTTTTTGTGAGAAAGGGCTTCTGTCTAGCCACCTACCCCACAGCCCAGAATGTGAAGAATGTGAAATAGATTGTTGTCACATGCAGAGAGTAATTGTACTTGTACTTGTCAGATATTACTGCAGGGTATCTGGTGTAAAACCTCTACCAAATGAAACATGCGGACCAATGGTCTCATGGCAGCCTCCCTGGTAAGTACCAAGGACGTCCTGTTCTTGGTAATGTCACTGTGGTGCTTCATTCTCTTCCCTGGTTGCTGATGGCCTTCTTGGTGTTTTATGGTACATACTATGTTTTGGACCCCATCGATTCCTTTTGACAGTGAGACTCTGTACAGGCTTTGTCAGCTCTTTGTAGACCATGGCTTCAGCAGTCAGACGAAACCAAGAAGATGTCCTACAGAAACAGCTGGTCTTTATTTGGGGTTAATCAGAATAATTTCATTGATGACAGCTGTATGATAATTATTTCTGAACATGAGATTGAATGTGATTCACATTCATTCTCAATGCAGCCACATCCCCGGTTATAAAAGGGTGTGCAGACTTATGCAACAAGGCTATTATAACTTTTTTTTTATTATTATTTTTGTTTTTATTTTTCTTATTTTTCCCCTAAAATGTTTCTTTTCTGTTGTTTTTCCCTTAAATTTTATACACTGTAATTTCACATTGAGGGTGGGAAAAAATTCTGACATGATTGATCTTGGTTGCATTTTAAAGGAGTGTATAGACTTTTTATATCCACTGTATAATGAGAGGGATACGTGAAGACATGCTTCAATTATGACTGAATCTATTATGACTTTTATGGAAAAAACAAAACAAGACATGAATATATTTTAATTAAATCACAAGCAATTGTCAGTAAGTTAATGAGTTACTGGAAGGATTTAAGACAAATACAGTCCCCTCTGAAAGTGCTGGCAAGGCAAGGCCAATTCTTTTGTTTCTGCTATACAGTACACTGAAGACATTTGGGTTTGAGTTCAAAAGATGAATGAGGTGACAGATCAGAATTTCAACGTTCATTTCCTGAAATTTAAATCTAAATGTGTTAAACAACTTAGAAAATGGCACCTTTGATGGTAGACCACCCATTTTTCAAATGATCAGAAATATTTGAACATGTGAGGGACAGGTGTTTCTTATTGCCTGGGTGTGTCCTGTTAGACTGTTTAAACAGTTAATAACTCTGAATGTCTACTCTTGGTTTGAGCGCTGGGCTTCGCCTGTGAAGATCCTTGTTGTTACAAACGATACACCAACATTAAGACCATAGAGCTGTGGAGGTTGTATTGCCATTCCAATACTTTCAGAGGGGACTGTATAAGAACACTGTTTCTCTTTGGTGAGCCACAGAGAGTACAAATAGAAACTTAAGTGACCATAATTTATATACAGATAACTAAGAGAAACCTGCATTATACCGAGGTGAGGGCTAGATGCATAGTCAATTTCACAGATATTATTGAAATATTGCTTCTGTTCATATATTTTTTTAAAAAAACAAAACATTTGCTTTTATATGATGTCAAGCCTACTTTGGATTCATTTATTCATTTATTCGTGCATTTCAGTGGGCATGAGATACAGTAGTATCAAGTAGTATTTCAGTACTCCATTCTATTACTAAGTATACAGGTCAAATCAGCTTTTTTAGTCAACAAAATATATAGCTTTGGCCAATTCAACAAGGATCCGTTAAGAAAGTAGAATAAAGCATATTAGTAAGTTGTATTAAGCCTGTCTTCACAGCCTTTCGATAATGTCTCATAAATCTCCAATAAATTACGGTAATTAATTCATTAATATCATCATAATATTCACTGTTTGTATCTATGTTCTGCACTAATGCTACAGCCAGTGATGTAAATTTCAGACCTCAAACCTTCAAAGATGATTATTTTAGAAAATGTTTCAATGAGTCATGAAGTCTCAAATGTAACCACAATTTGATTTCCTCTAATTCATTTAGATTAGTCTGCTATGATTCAGAAATGTTTCTGAAAACAAACAAAAGTGACTGGAAGAACTGTTTACACAGGAGCGGAAGATCTAAACTTAGTGCACCCTGTTTATTTTAATGTTTATTTTGACTATAAATATTAGAATAAAAATTCTAATTATTTGTGCGAATATTGCAAAGTGCAGTTGAATCAGCAACCTGATATTGGTGCATTTTTACAAACATAATTCTGAATATTAATGAACTGTGCATAATATAAAGCACTCTTTACTAATATATTG
Source organism: Pangasius djambal (assembly GCA_022985145.1). Classification (NCBI taxonomy): domain Eukaryota; kingdom Metazoa; phylum Chordata; class Actinopteri; order Siluriformes; family Pangasiidae; genus Pangasius; species Pangasius djambal. The sequence continues at coordinate 9,804,412 of CM041001.1, read as the reverse complement.
TAGTTATTTAAGAATGGCTTTGAGTAAAGTAAAACATTATATCACACATGATTACTATTTACTACCATTTATAGTTTATTTAAAATAGGGAATGTATTCCCCTCATGATATGTTGCTTGTAATGTGCCATTAATCTTTAATGCCTAGCATAAATATTAGACACAAAATAATAATAATAATAAATATAATAAAAAAAATATCAATATGTCGAGAAGAAACCTGAGAATCAATATTGGAGAAAATATTTTGGTCAAAAAATGACTGCATATGTAAGGACGTGATGCAATGGCCAAATTTATATTTAAAATCAGAATAGGGTAATATCATTCCATCTGATATTTTGTTCAAGATATCTGACACATATGCTATGTTTTTCAAGGTGCTCAGACTATTTGATGAGTCTTGACGAAAACAATCTGATAAAGTATCTTCAGATATTTTTGGGTCAGTTTACATACATAAAGTTCCCACAATTTGTCTCTTGTGGCATAATAATTTAGATTTTCATTCCTTTTTGGGCTAAGTACCTCTTGAAGTATGGTTATGCAGTATAATGCCTTTTCATGAAGTATGAGTGATCTAAGCTGTCAACTAAGATTTGAAAACATGCAAACTACATTATCAAGACATTAAAAAGACTTTCATCAATTAAGGAGTCATTTCATCCCACATTAAAACCATAATCAGGGACTGTAAAACACCAAAAGGGCAGTGCAGTCCCAGGCATCAGCCAGAGCCCCAAAGTGAATTTTACAACAAAAATGGTCCAAAGTTCCAGATTTCCCACTCAGATAAAACGGCTGTATTTGGAAAATTCATTATGTAAAAAAGTTTTATCTTCGAAATGCAGCTTTAAACTGATGCCTTAATTAACTTACTAATATGTCAATAATATATTCTGTACATATGCAGTCCCCTCTGAAAGTATGTGAATGGCAAGGCCAATTCTTTTCTTTTTAGGCTTTTTGTTTGTTTTTTTCTTTTAGGCCCTTGTGTTGTAATTCATGTTTTACAGTGAATGACAGTAATAATAAATAAAATAGAAGGGTACTATAAATGTATAACTTAGAATGCCTACAACACAAATGGAAATAAACTTCAAAAGCACATATAGCCCCTGTCACAGGTGCCTTAGAGTTGTTCTTAAGCAGTAACTAGGGCAAACTTTATAACAAAATAATAAAAAAAAAAAAAAATCATCAAGACTCTACAGCTTGCACTGGCAAATGGATCATTCCTTCTGCTTGAAGCTGTGCACTGTTTAATAAAACAAAAAGAGCTAAATATTTCTATTGTGTACCTATGTAGCACTACATACTGTTTTAAAATGCTTATTTTTAACTAAATGAATGATGTTGTTTTTCAATTAGTGTAACAGATTTTCCAGTATTCTAGTTTACCCTGTAGGTGACAGTTGTTCCCTATGATGATATTCAAGGTCAGCTGCACTGATAAAGAATTAATTCCTATGGAAACGCTTAAGTAAAATAAGTACATATGATTTTCTGATGTGTATGTTGTTTGAATCATGTGAGACCATACTTCACAGAGCTTTCTGTCTGCATTGTAAATAAATATAATGTAAACAAATTCCTGAGAAATGCAGATATAAGGAATATATAATAAGGAAGTTTACATTTCTGCAACAACACCAGAGGGGCTCTGACTGGACCTTGAAGTCTCTGCACCATGAAGATCCCTTCTAATTCTTGTCATTTGTCTTTTTGTTTTCTTTTTAATAGATGTAAATATACCATGTTTGTGGTCATGCATGTGCTTGTGCAGCAATTCTGAGCCATTTATTTGTTGTTTCCTAGTCTTTTTCTTAGTTGATTTCTATATTCCTCATTTTATAATTTTCAGTGTGTATTTTGTATTTGCTGGTTTTTGACCTCTGGCTGTGTTTTAACTTGGATAGATCTACTCTTGCTAACCCTGCCTGCCAGTACAATGACCTCAGCTCTGGATGATGACCAAGGTTTTTGGAAAAGCCCTAGGAGATTCTACAAATCCATGCAAATCCATCCAACTGCTTCTTTTTTTTTGCTACAAAACCATGAGTTACTTCAAACATGTTTAAGCAACATATGGATATTGTATCTATATCATGATGAAATAATACACACATGCTTTAATATGACTATAACTACTTGCATTAATATTCACTAATTTTTAAATGACACAAAAAAAGGTAAGGGCCTAAAGGCTACATAAAGCCTACAGTTATCCTTATCTTAACTTATCTCTTTCTTTACACCAGTGTCAGTATGTGAGCAAAAAATTTAAACATGAAGGCGAACATAGAAATGACTATACTAGATTTACTGAAGCAACAGAGGTGGGGAGGTTGACTCACTCACTTCATCCCTCGTCGAAGCATCTGATTGGCTGCAATAAGCATGACACTGATGATGAATGCAATGGCGAAGGCACAAATCAAGCTCTTTCGCACACATGTATGCTTGACTTGTTGCATGGGGCTTGCTTTGAGGACAAAGAGACAGAGTGAGATCAAATATTTTAACCATATACATTATTTTTTACACACACACACACACACACACACACACACACATCTATCTATACATCTCTATACTGATCAGCCATAACATTAAAACAACTGAAAGGTGAAATGAATAACATTAATTATCTCCTTACAATGGCACCTATCAAGGGGTGGGATATATTAGGCAGCAAGTGATTGTGTGTTGGAAGCAGGAAAAATGGGCAAGTGTAAAGATCTGAGCGACTTTAACAAGGACCAAATTGTGCTGGCTAGACGACTGGGTCAGAGCATCTCCAAAACAGCAGGTCTTGTGGGGTATTCACGGTATGCAGTGGTTAGTACCTACCAAAAGTGGTCCAAGAAAGGACAACTGGTGAACCGGTGACAGGGTCATGGGTGCGCAAGGTCCACTGATGCCAACAGAATAGCTACTGTAGCACAAATTGCTGAAAAAGTTAATGCTGCCTCTGATCGAAATGTGTCATGAAGGGGTGTATTTGGTCTGCAACAATGTTTAGGTAGGTGGTACGTGTCAATGTAACATCCACATTAATGCCAGGACCCAAGGTTTCCCAGCAGAACATTGCCCAGAGCATCACACTGTCACTGCTGGCTCGCCTTCTTCCCATAGTGCATCCTGGTGCCATCTCTTCCCTAGGTAAGTGATGCACATGCACCCGGCCATCCACATAATGGAAAAGAAAACATGATTTGTCTGACCAGGCTCCATGGTCCTGTTCTTATGCTCACACTTTCACTGTAGGGGCTTTCAGCAGTGGACAGGGGTCAGCATGGGCACTCTGACCAGTCAGAGTGAAGTGACTTGTGGCTAAGTATACTCAGAATTTGTGCTCTGCATTTAACACACACACACACACACACACACACACACACACACACACACACACACACACACACACAATCTCTGTCAGACCCAAGACTCAAACCCACAACCTTCAGGTTCACCTTCAGGTTACAAGTCTGACTCTCGAACCATTAGGCCACAGCTGCCCCGCTAGTGTGTGGCTATGCAGCCCCATATGCAGCCCCATATGCAGCAAGCTGCGATGTATTGTGTGTTCTGACACCTTTCTATCATAGCCAGCATTAACCTTTTCAGCAATTTGTGCTACAGTAGCTTTTCTGTGGGATCAGACCAGATGGGCTAACCTTCACTCCTCACGCGCATCACTGAGCCTTGGGCCATCATGACCCTGTTGTCCTTCCTTGGCTCCCTTTTGGTAGGTTCTAACCACTGCATACTAGGAACACCTCACAAGACCTGCTGTTGTGGAGATGCTCTGACCCAGTCATCTAGCCATCACAATTTCGTCCTTGTCAAAGTCGCTCAGATCCTTATGCTTGGCCATTTTTCTTGCTTCCAACACATCAACTTCTGTTCACTTGCTGCCTAATATTTGCCACCCCATTGTAACAAGATATATACGAGTGATATTCATTTCACCTATCAATATTTTTAATGTTATGGCTGATCATATTATATATATATATATATATATATACGCACACTGAGGCTGGTCTCTTTTCAAAATTTTCTGCTTCACTGAAAACTTTGTGTACTATGCTGAATTTTTAACACACACACACACAGACACTATATGGCCAAAAGGTACTGTCACTATGCTGCTTCAGCAGACCAAGACATTCTGTCAACGGTTTGGGGAAGGCCCACATATGGGTGTGATGACCAAGTGTCCACATACTTTTGTCCATATAGTCTGTATATACTCCTGTTAATATTGCAGGTTTTTGTAATGTTAAAAAAACTGAATTTAAATCATGTCAGATCATTGTCCACCTTTAATGTGATGTGGCAATCAACAATTCAATTCAGTTTTATTTGTATAGTGCTTTTAACAATGGACATTGTCATAAAGCAGCTTTATAGAAAAATATATAAATTCCGGATATAAATGGTCCTAGAGAAGCCTTGAGAAGCAAACATAGGGAGATCTCCAAAGAGGGGAAAACAAAGGGTCACCCCAAGGTTTGAACCTACAGTAGGGCTGGAGAATTGCGAGACCAATGTGCAGCCCAGTGAGCTACCAACCCAGCACAAACAAAGAACTGGGGTGGGCCTAGCCAAAGGTTTGAGAAGAGTAAATGGAAAAACAAAAGGTCAGAAAGGACTGACTTAGGAAGGAAATAAGTAAACTCAAGTTTTGTTTTTTTTTTAAAGCAAGGAGGAAAGCCAGAGAAACCCCAAGAGACAAGCTTCAAGAGGTTTTGTCTCATGCAGTCAGAAAGCTCGAGAAAGAATGTAAACCTGAGAGATAAACTCAGGAGTTTTTTTTTTTTTTTTTTTTTTACCAAATTACTGGCTTAGTCTCAGTACAGCACTCAACAAGGAGAAGTAAAGACTGAGTGTTTGAGCAACCTGTAAGTAGCCTTTAAATAGGCCAGTCACAGGTGGAGCCGTTTGCTACTAATTACTGAGTGGCAGCTCTCTGTCTCCCACTGGTGGCAGGCCTGGGCTATGGCAGCCTATCCCTTACAGGTAGGGTGTCTAAACAGAAGCTCTACCTCAAAAAAAACAAAAAAAAAACCCATCCAAGATAGAACTTTTTGGGCATAATTCTAAAAGATATGATTAGTGCAAAAACAAGACAGCTTATCACACTAAGAACACCATACCCATGGTGAAGCACAGCGGTGACAGCATCGTACTAGGAGGCTGCTTCTCTTCAGCTGGAACTGAGGCTTTGAAATACCTAAAATATGTATTTTGGCACAAAACCTGCAGGTCTCTGTTAGACAGCTGAAGATTTTAAAAAAATTCACCTCCATGACAATGACCCAAAGCACAAATCCAAGTCAACAAAGAATGTCACATTAAAGGTGGCTATATCACATTAAACACATTGACAGTTCAATTTGATTGACATGATAACTTCCTGACACTTCATAATGACACAGAGGCCAGAATGTGACCACACATAAACATTAATCTATCTGAAATGGCAGATTTTATTATTAGGTTATTATTGTATTATTGCCATGATGGAATTGTTAGTGTGTGCAGTCTTACTGTCAATGTGAACTTGGCACTCAGGGCTGTTCATATGGCTCTCCTCAGTCATGATAATATTCTCAATGTCTTTCATTGTCAAATGGTCACAGAATGTGTCGTACAGGAGTCTCTTTAGCTCATCCACTGTCAGCTTCTGCATATCACACTGATTAAATAAATGTCAAAGAGAAACATGACCAACAAGTTACAGATAACCAGTGAGGCACTTAAATGAGGTTTTGGTTCATAATTGTTCAAACCAAAGAGCTAGAAAAGATGTATTACACTTAATTTAGGGAGCAGTATATTGCTACTCAAATGCAATAACCAAGCAAATGCTTTTGGCAATTTAAATTAGCATTCTTCTAGTGGCAGTAGCATTAGCAGAGTGTACACAGTGTAGGAATGACCAACACATTCTACAGGCTATGATAGACAATAACAATGAGGCAGAACTGATGCATAATATAAATTACAGCACTAACATAACAGGGTTCCAGCTTCAATGATGTAGCAGTTCATACCTTCCAGAAAATGGAGTCAAAGTCTGTTCCATGAAACTTGTCAGGCACGCCAGTTGCAGTCAGTTTAGGGCCAAGCAGAGTTACAAACTCCTCAAAACCAACCTGGCCATCACCTTTAGACAAGACAACACTGCTGAAATATGTGCAACATTCAGATTTAATTATATTATAGTTAATTTAACTAGATTTAATTGACCTGTGTGTGTGTGTGTGTGTGTGTGTGTGTGTGTGTGTGTGTGTGTGTCAGACATTCCTGTTACTTTCTACGTTTTTATGCTGAGAATTTCTGTGCTTTTCTTTATATTCTTTATCAGCTGCCGCATTTTCTGGAGAATGTGGAAAATATTCTCATTTGATCTCCATCAGAAAGCGACTGAAAGTTCTGCATGCTTTAGGTCACAGCTTCACAAATCTGGTCCTGGTTTACCCATCCTGCACATTTTAGTGTTTTACATGTGCCTAACACACCTGAATCAGATGATTAACTGAGTTGAAGTGGATGTGTTAAAGCAAGAAAATCACTAAAATGTGCAGGACAGGGGGTACTCCAGGACCTGTGCCTTAGGCAGTGACAGTGACCAAACAACTCCAGCATTAAAGCCAACAACGGGGTGACTTTTATACCACGGTGCAGTTCAATTCTTGAATCTGATTGGTCAGAAGGTGTGCATTGTTTTTGTATAACAGCACGGCTCGGACAGTAGTTCCGGTTGTAACGTGAATGATAGATTACTATTAATGCGCTCGTTCTAATACCTTATTGTTTCTATAGTAACAGGTCATACACAGGTCATACATGATCTAAGATCTAATAATAAATGGATTTTTCAAAACGTGGTGTTTAAAAATAAAAAAAATAATCTTTGATGTGTTGATGTTTTTGTTGGGATATATTTTTATCAGCTGTAAGTGCTTTGCCAGACACAGTTGCAAAGTTGCTCAGCACAGGCGAGTCCAAACTGTTCAAACGTTCTAACTGTTCATAATTTGTGCACTTTTGTAGTGAGATTGTGAGAAACCATGGATGTGAGAGTGCATAAACATTTTTCTTTTCCTTTTTTTTTTTTTTTTTAAATCATAGTTCATGCGTAGTAACCCTATACCATGCCATAGTAATCACGCTTACCATGTTTAAAAATTTAAAAAATTTTAAACAAGAAAAAATAAAAAGTAAAATGTCGTTATAAGCTACCTACCTCTTCTTGAAGTACTTAAATTAGCACTTAAAAAAATGTGTTGTCTGTGTGCTTTTCTTACTATATTACCTTCCCAGCAGAGTTTTTAGACTGATAGTATTCTTAGTCTGTGACCTAGTGAACCAGTATCAGGATGTATTTATTGATAGAGACTTCAAAGCACTTCTGTAAGTTGCTCTGGATGAGGGCGTCTCCCAAATGCCATAAGTGTAAATGTAAATAAGCTCTGCTCCATCAATCACAATCCATTTGTACAATACAATTGTTCTACATCTGATTCTCTGGATGTGCGTAATGACCAGTGATCTTTTGTAAACACTTAATATTTTCTAAGCTTTCCTCAAAGGCATATCACATACAGTAGTGAATGCATGATGGTTTAACATTGATTTTCCTGATGTACATGTAGGTTTACAGGGTTCTTAAGTGGTATTACAATTGCCAGTACAGCTGTAACATGGGACTCCTTTTGGTTTCAGTGAAAATGCACAGCACTCGCTGACGATATGTTTGGCCAAATGACTGTATATACACTGCCCTCCAAAAGTTTGGAAACGCCTGAACAAAATAGGGTTTTTGGGCAATATCAGCATAAATCCTCTTTAGTTAGTGACCATTTTGCATTGATAATAAGGGACAACACTAGGCATCCGAGCAGTCAGTTTATTCAAACATTGACTTGATATATTACTCCAAGCCTCCTGGAGGATTGCCCAAAGA